>BCLG01005655.1:11781-22862 GCA_001602295.1 Zoysia matrella | reverse complement strand
CGGCGCTCGCAGCGCCGATTTTTTTTTTTTTTCAGATCTTTTACGGGATCTTTTGCGGCTTCTATTTTTCTTTTCTTTTTCTTTCTTTTTCGCGGTTCTTTCGCGGAGCCCTAGGCGTCCGCCACAATGTAGCCCGTGGCTACAATTTTTCTTTCGGATCTTTGCTCGCGGGTAGGGTTTCGACGAGTTTTTCCATACTCGTCGGGATCCACTCCTAGATCTGGCTCTGATACCAATGTTGTAATCTTTTCTCTTGGTCTAGGAGTGTAGATCCGAGAGTATCTGTGTTGGTAATAGATCTGTGGTTCGGAGGTGGTCAATACCTTCGGATCCGGTCGCCGGAGTCGAGGAAGATGATCCGGCCATCTGCCCTTTGTTGGTGCGGTCCTCTGCTCTTGGGCAGCGTCGGTCGGTGAAGAGGGCAATGCCGTTGGAGTCACGGCGACGTCGTCGATCTCTCGGTGGCGGCGGTCGTCGTGGCGGTGGTGCTTCCCGTCGGCACAGCGCTCCCTCACAGATCGGGTTTAGGGATGTCGGTGGGGTGCGGCGGTACGGATGAACTTAGGTCATGAGTTCTGGCCGGCCCCCCTCCTCTATTTATTGTGGCGCTGGCGACAGGGGTCCACCAGCCATAATGGGCTGGGCGCCCCCGATCAGGGCGCGATTAGGTCAAGGGCCCATTAAGACCGTTGGGCCAAAACGGGTGGAGATCAATTTCTAACAAAGGGCACCTGAAATTGATGGTTGTTTGGAAAAACGATATGTTACATACTTAGCCAGTAGACGTAGAGAAGACATGCACTAGTAGTACAACAATATTACTACGGGCGCAATTATAATTGGGCCGATACCACATGCAAACACAACACCGTTCCTGTAAAATACAACGTGCTAGGTGACCCTTGATCCGGATGGGCTTTCACCTGAAATAGCCACTCCGACTGACACTCCAGGCAA
Organism: Zoysia matrella; assembly: GCA_001602295.1. Taxonomy (NCBI): domain Eukaryota; kingdom Viridiplantae; phylum Streptophyta; class Magnoliopsida; order Poales; family Poaceae; genus Zoysia; species Zoysia matrella. The sequence continues at coordinate 21,905 of BCLG01005655.1, read as the reverse complement.
CGCACCATCGTCTATTCATTCGCAATCCCGACGTTGATTAGCCAGACACCCAGAACAAGGAGCGCAAACATGCAGAAGGCGTACGCCGGTCCTGCCTCTCCACCAGCGACAGCCGTGACGGCGAGCGATGCCATGACAAGCTCCACGACGTCGAGATTGCGACGCTGGAACACTGGGCCAAATAATGCCGCTGTGCCATCGCCCAGCCTCTCGCTGAAAGCGATGAGATTGGCGCCGGCCAAAACCCCCAGCAAGCCGAGGAGTAAGCCGTGGTCGTCGCCGAGGGTGGTGCCCGTGCTGACCGCAACGACCAGGACGGCGAGTCCGGTGGCCATCGCCCTGCTGCCTCGAGAGCTCATTGGCTCAGCGCTATCCACTGCAAGTTGGAGAAGAAAGGCAGTAACTTAGATGAATCGCCGACTCTGAAGTCCGAACTCCGAAGACAGCGTCCTACATGAAAGGCAGTTAGCAACGGGAAACGGAGTACCTGGAAGGAGACGCCGGCGACTCCGAAGACGAAGACGTTCCGATAAGCAGCGCCGCTACGCGTATCAGGCGCTGGGCTGTGCTCAGGGTGCAAGGATTTCGCTTGAAAATCCTAAAACTTCTATCTGCACAAATTCTCGTGTTCTGTTCTCTTTATATAGGTGTGCGCCTCCGCAGGGTGCGCGAAATTTCCAGGATGCTAGTTTCGGGGTATCAGGCTGCCATGTGGGTCCGGTGGTAGTGGTAAGTGAGCTTCGACGAAGCTTCTTACGGGGCGCAAAAGGTGACCCTTCGGCTCGAGCCAAGCCCAGGATGGTGCATTCACAAAACGGAGTCGGGGTGCCATTCCCCGTGCACTCAACCTTGGCTTACCCGTTTTCAACGCTTCCTTCAGCTTCTTGGCAGCTGACAAGTGAGAACACAGCTGCCCGGCTTCGCCCCGTGGTTCACCTTCTCCCTGCTTGTAACCTACTGCAGGAAAGAACATCTTTCGTTACATGGTGCTCCAACTGACAGGGTCGCCGAGCCGCCGACGATGGCCAACAATCTGGGAGGCAGAGCGAGAGCCGCCAGTTTCGCCGCGATGTTGCTCTCGGTCAGCGCCGGCGTCGGCTGCGGCGACGACTTGGGCCTTCTCCTCGGCCTCGTGGGCGTTCTCGTCGGCGCCAACGTCATCTCCGTCGACGCCTTCCGCCGGATGGGCGGTGAGGAGACTACCGGCCCCGTGGCGTCCGCCGCCCGGCGCGGGTGCATTCAACGCGCTCCTGCTCCGCAATTGACCTCGCCGGCTTAGGGATAATCTTGGCGTCCTCCGCCGTCACGGCCGTTGCTTGCGGCGAGCCCGGTCCGGTGCTCTGCAGCGGCATGTTTGCGCCGTTCCTGCTTGCGATATCCTTGATCACAGTTGGAGTTCTTCGTCACTAGCGTCCCGATTTCGGGACGCGCTTATGCTCGACAGCAGAAACCGCCATGCTCGGACGGTCTGAATGTTGATTCAGCTTACCACGGTAGAATAATCAGGTCGCTGTACTGTACTAGTGCGCTGGAGTACGTTTTCTGTTCCTGCTGGCCATGCCTGAGCCGGCACTGTCGTGATCCGATCCTGCTGTGCCTTGTTGAAAATCCTACTGGAAATAATTCTTGAAATTTGGTCGGCTGAACACAAGGAATTCAGCTCCTGATCCTGCCGGCGTCCGGCAGAGTCAGAGGTGGACTCATGGTTGTTCACTCGCCTCATGGTTGTTCACTCGCCCGAGCTATTGCACCATGTGGACTTTTTTTCTATCCTCGTCACAAAATACGCACTTTTTTCTTCTTAGTCCTACCACAGACGAGGGACGTACGTTTGAAAGATGACATATCTCTTTTCAATTTTAAAATATTGACACTAAATCATTTATTTTATTTTAATTTACTTATCATTAATGTTATTTTAATCATAATTTATAATTTTAAATATTTGAACTAATTTTTTAAATAATAGAAATAATCAAATATGATGTTAGAGATCAGGAGCAACAACCATTTAGATACGGAGGAAAGTCGTGCACCGGGGCGTTTTTCTTTTTCGTTTTGGCCGAGAGTGTGAAGCGTGAACGACGAACGTGGTGGAATTCACGTGCTCGCTCGCGTCTGGGGGAGCAGTCGAGGCGGATTTCCTTCTGCTCCTGCGCGGCCACGGCACGCTGGCTGAGCTAGGCATCCACGGCGACGGCAGCCACGGGGCTGAGTAGAGCGTCATCGGACGATCTCGGTCTTTCGCGCGAATCTTAACGCGCTGGTGCGCCAATCTCTCGGCCGGCAGACCGGAGAGAAGAGAAGTCCCCACCCCACCGGTGGGGCCCCCAACAGACGACCGCAAAAGTCCATGTCAACTCCCAGACTGCGCACAATCTTTGCGCTTGTTTGGGTTGCGTGCCTGCCGACGTCTGTTCGTGCCATTGCCAGGAGCCACGGACGCCACCGACGGACGCCATCGAGAGCCGAGGAATTTCATGGGATTTTTCTAACGCGTCTCGAAAACGACTGCGAGAAAATAATGTTCGACTGGGAAATAAGTAAAATATTTCCACGTTAAGGGTTAAGGGGTCCTTTGGAATGGAGGAATTATATAGAAATTTTGAAAGATTCTATTCCTACGGATTTTTTTTCTATACACATTCTTTGGATCAAAGGAAAGACAAAGAAAAATTTCCATTGGATTGCATTTCTAAGGTTGATTTCATAGGAAAAGAAAAAAGAGGTCTAACCTCTTGGAAACTTTCCTGCGGAAGGAAAGCGCTAGCTCAGGCGCTGCTAACTGTGATTAGCTGATCTCTCACTTCACAATAAAATTAATCCCTATCCTCACAAACATCAACAATTAATCACTTCAAAAGTATTCACGCACATGAAACCAAAGCGTCAACCTGCTGTGGGTACTAAATCATAGGAGGGTTCAGATTCGTTCACCACGTGAACCGATGGCTCACCACTATTACAATCAATGGACCTGTGCAGTATGCAATGACTGGATTGTTGTTTTTAAATTCTACTCAAATTAGAGGCAAAATGAGTTTCCAGATTCTTTAATTTTCCTGTGAGGCAAAATGATTGGAGATGCATGTCATCCTAATTTCTGTATTTTTTCCTATCCTGTGTTCAAAGAGCCCTAACAACTCGATGCCTTGCCACTTTGCCGCCAGAATATCCAACAGCCGCAGCAAGGACGCTCGTGTTTGGAAACGGCATGGTGATGCTGCGATTCTGGGCTTATATTTCCAAAAATAAGTATTACAGTACTTATATTTCCAAACATAAAGTTTTACTACATTCCGCAATCTTGACCCAGAAACTAATAGCAAGACACAACGTACTAAGTTTTTTCTAACACAGCTGAAACAGAGTGTTTGACAACATTAATCCTTACAAGCACACAGTAGTTATTCAGATGAAAGATACAAAGACAGGTAAACACGGTGCTGACGATCTTGTACGGTACAACTGAACAAATCGGGAAATTTGGTGCGTGGGGGCGACGGCGACGGCTGTCAGAATGACAGGAGCAGTATATCCTTGCATGAAATCAGCGGTGCATGAATCCATCCAAAAGCGAGGAATTTATTGGCTATTCCTCTCCAAAAACTCCTATGTTGATGAACCAGAGCCCGAGCCCGAGGAAGAACACAGCAAACAGAACGAAACAGGGTAGTGGTCCAGCCTCGCCGCGGGCGATAGCCGCGACGGCGGAAGAAGATAGGATTATCCCTACAACGACGAGGTTGCGGTGCAGGAATGTCGTGAGCGCACCCACACGGGTGAACGCCACGGGACCGATGGGCTCATCACCGCCCCTCTGGCGGACGCCGACGGCGATGATGTTGGCGCCGACGAGCACCCCCACGAAGCCGAGGAGCAGGCCGGAGTCGCTGGAGCCGACTCCGGCGCTGACCCCAACCAACATGAACGCGAAGCCGGTGGCCGTCAGCCAGCCCCTTGGAGTAGTGCTCATCATCGTTGTCTTGTCGTGGTGCCCTGTCAGCTGTAGGCTGTAGCATTACGCAGCAAAAGATGTTCAAGGCAACGACACGGAGCGAGTCCACAGCAGCAGGATCAAGAGAGGAAAGGACGTTCCATACCCGAGCACGAACGACGCTGTCCGCCGGTGTATCGCCCTCCTGCGGGGATCGTCGCAGCGTAGGCGGAGGGGCTGCGGAATGGCCCTGCTCTGATCTCGAAGGAGAGGACGCCTGGACTGGTTATATAACCGCGGGGGGTGGGCGGCCGGGTGAGCGGGGCCGGGCGGGGGCGCGATAGTGGAAAGTGGGGTAGGAGAAAGTAGAAAGGCGGGCGCGATAGAAGATAGTGGAAAGTGGGGCAGGAGAAAGCGACAAATCAGTGTTTTGCGTCGGATCTTGGACGACGGGATAGAAAATGACAAATATACTAGAAGTAGTACGGAGTAAGTGCTGAATCTGTCTCTTCGAACGGGAAAATTTGTGTACATGCATATCACCTGCAACAGTGCAAGCTAACCTGCAACAGTGCAAACTAAGTACAGCTCACTGTTGTAAATAAAATGTGCTATAAATAATAAAATATTTTTTAAAATTAATTATACATATTACGAAAGTAGATAATAAAAATTAAATGAGAGCCAAACGCGTGATGGGGCTGTGGGACTGTACGAGGAACATCACACGAGATTCAGAATCGAGAGCCAAACGCGTGGTGGGGCCGTGGGACCGTACGAAACACAACAAGAATCAGGTGCTCTTCGAACGAGGGGGAACTTTGGAGACGCATATCAGGCGCAACGGGGACTGTATGAGAAAATGACAACTACTGCTCTGTCTCGATACAAGTTTATTTTTAAATTTTATTGATTACAATTTTGATCAATAATTTTGATAAATTTAATTAATTTTAATAATATAATTATATATATTATAAAAATATTTTTAATGAATTTAAAAGTATAAATATTAGATTTTTAAATTTAATTGAATTTATAAAAATCATTGATCAAAATCGTAGTCAATAAAAATTTAAAATAAAATTTTATTTATAGAGAGGTAGTACGGAGTAAGTGTTGAATTGGCTCTTCGAACCAGAGAAAAATTTGCAAATGCATATCAGGTGCAACAGTGCAAACTAGTATAGCTCATTGTTGTAAAGTGAGTTATAAGTAATAAAATACTTTTTAAAATCAACTATAAAAAGTAGATAATAAGAAAAAAATAATAAAAGCTATCCACAATGCCATTGCTAACCTACAAACTATTAAAATATTATTTTGCTATGAAAAAAAGTAGCTATGAGAAGAAAGAGAGAGGAGTAAATTTTAAAATAAATATTTTAATCTAAAAATTAACTTTAAACACTGTGAGAGAAACAACAACAAAATACTATTTTGTGGTGGACTTCGTATTTATATATCAAATTGAAATAAGCATCGTGGTTGATCCTTAGACCTGGCTACGAACCACGCTCGCCTCAATGGGCATGTTCGGATCCGCTACTTTCAGCTGCCGCTGTTGCACAGTAGTTCGGCTGCAACCTTTGCCTAACACGGTCTTCTCTCAGCCTTTGCCTAAAGGCCCTAAACACGGTCTTCTCTCCCCTTGCTTGCATGGTGCCACAATTGTTTTTTCACTGATCAGCGGCAGCCTTTCGCAGCTATTGCCTGCCGTGCTAATCCAATCTCATCCTCCCACTGGCGCCAAGAGCGAACCGGACCACCTCGGCGCCGAATCGTAGCAATCCTGATTCCGGCGAACGACGGCGGAGTGGATTTTTTTTTTCATTCCCATGAAATATCCTTCATTCTGCTTCATTTCAAACAAGCAAGATCGTTCCCTTCTGGAGGAACGGTTTCCTTCGAAAGTTCCTACACCGTCCTTCTTTTGAAACGGGGTCTAAGTCAACCACAATGATTATTTCCAACTAGTTCATGAGTGGATCTTTATGTAAGTGGGTTTTACTTATTTATAGCATGCATAATATGTAAGCAACAACTAAAACTTACTAGTAAATAAACAATCATGTCTGCTACTAATAAAAGAGTGAAAGAGAGAAAAAATATTTTCTTATTCCTTACGGTTTGGTCATAGCATTATAAACAATTTTAGTAGTTTTCTTTTTATTGATATCATTTATACTTCTCTTAAAATAAGTGTTTTTTTAGATTTTTAAACATCCATCTTTTACTATTTATCTTATATAAAAATTTATAAAAATATTATTTATTTTATTATGAAATAATTTATTATTAAAAGTACTTTTAAGCTTAACTTGTTTATTTTTATATTTTTTTAATAAAATAAGTAGTTAAATGTTGATTTAAAAAGTCAAAAACATTATTTATTTTGAGATGTAAGAAATAATACTTATATCTCACTTTAAAAATAATTTATAATTTATGCACTGTACGACTTTTCTAGTACACTGTGAATGCTGTGAACAGAATATCGCTTTCTGACCAGTCACCGTCCTTGGAGTCTACGTCCTGGAGCGGACACGGCATGGCCGGGACGGAGGAAGTAATACTTACTGCTACGTCTTCATAAAAAGTATATTTTTAGTTTAATTGACTGTGTTTTTTTATTAAAAGTTAATATAAATTTGATAAATTTTAATAGCATAAAATTTATATTTTTACTTTTATTATAAAAAATATTTTTATAATATGTAATTTATGTGTTCATAAAATTTCTGAAGTTTTAAAAAAATAATTGATGAAAGAGAAAAACAAAGCATAAGTCAAACAAACTTTTTAACGAGAGGAAGAGAGTACTCTATATTGCACTTTAAAAAATAATTTATAATTTATATACTCTACCACTGTGAATGCTGTGAACAGATTATCGCTTTCTGACCGGTCACCGTCCTGGAGCGGAGACGGCATGGCCCACGGCTGCGCCCAGCACGGCACCGCGGAGCTGCTGCTACGGCCTAGTGGTATAACGAGACAGATAGCATGGCATGTTTTCTCAAGTGTTCTGAAACAAACAGATCAGCTAACTAAATTAAGTGGCAATTCAATAGTTCAGATTTTTTTTAAAAAAAAGAAGATGAAATATGTATTTGTCTTTCTTCTTTTTTTACTCAAATTGGCTAGATTTTAATCCTAATTTCTTTATATATATGTATAAATATCAAATACACAAACATACTTCACATATTTGACAAAATTTTGGGCATTCAGTTGAATGCCCTTGAATACCAGGAGGTCCGCCATCTGCAGCGCAGATGCATATGTTCGCTCTATGTGATCATTTTACGACACACATTGCATGTTAATGGTGACAAATACTGAACCGTCAACAGATGCACTATATATGTTCATAATTAAATTTTCGAATTATAAAAATAATAGATAGATTCGACCTATGCTGAGGGGATAGAGCACGCGAATTCAACATACCCAAGATAAAATGCTCCTGGGTAGTCGAACTCTCGCGCAAATTACGAAAAAACTAACGCCGGCAGCGCCGGCAGGTGTGTTGAACACGGCAAGAGGAGGCCCGTGAGAAATTGCGGTCGTGCGTCGGGCGCTTGGCCGTCACCTTTCGGCTGGCCCTGCTTCGTCACGGCGTGGAGGCCAGCGGAGGGGAGGTGCGCGGCGCGGGCCCCGTCCTCGCCCTGGGCCGCCGTTGCGTGCGCGCCGGAATTCTTGTGCAGGGCCATTCTTTGGTGTGCTGACGGCGGAGGGACGAAGAAGAAGCAACGCTTTGGTTTTTGCCGTGGGATATTGGTGAGGGGTGAGCTGAGTCTCAGTGGCCTAAATAGACCGTAACCATTTTGCCGGGGTGGTGATTGGTGACCATACGGTGCTTCTCGGAAGCTTCGCCTTGGGGTTGGCTAAACCGGCCGTCCGTGACAGTATCGGGACGCCTTGGAGTTCCGTTGGCTTGGCACCACGTGCGCCCCGCGACGACGCTCACCACGTTCCCCTCAGCTAAAGCTTCATCGGTCATGACATCATCAGCGGCCGATCGAAAAGGTTTCCTGTACTCGTGGCGCGTCGAATTAAAATTTCTTATTCTACGTCAGCTGCAGCACAATTCTTCCACGCGGCAGAGTTCTTAAGAGGTCCCTTGCGTTTTTCTCTAATCTCATAAGAACATCCTTTCATTTATAACTTTACAGCTTGCAACGCCTCTATCTCACAAACTGTAGATACGATCTGTAAATTGTCTACTCTATTGTGCTGGAGGTAACGAGAGCAACAAAACGAGCCTAATATTGATTTACGTTTTGAAATTTCAAGATGAAACTACTGATTAGAGTACTATTAAGTGGCTAAAGTACTTTTTACGATACGTCGTTTTTTTAGAAAGGGACCAGGATCCATTCTAATTACAAGTTAGTCCTCTTTACGATTATGTGCAGATAAGGTTATGCCTGCATCTAGGATATTGGCTCGACGCACAGTACATATTTCATTCAAAGTGCATCTTTAGGTGCCGTTTAGAACGGAGGAATTTTTTCAATTCTTTTGGTTTTTTTTTAAATTGAATTGATTCTTTGCAATTCTTACATTTTAAACGGGGCTTAAGTGTCCGATCACTAACCTATTGTTCTATAACATGCTGACGGTGCATATGTAAAGTTGATGTCATTACTTTACACTTTTGAGAACGAATATTCAACCGTCCGCTTAAAATATTGACATCAACTTTCGCCAGCACCGCCGGACACTCAGCTTTGGCAGCCATTATCTCCGCGGAATGATCGGAGGCTCTTCTCGTTGCGTGGATGCGGAGGGTGTTGCGTGAGGACTGAAGAGTGGTTGGAGCGCTTGATGTTGTTGCTCCGGCACCACGGCTATGTCTACCACATTGTTGGTCTTATTATTAGGCAATGGAACGGAGACCAAGCGACGCTTAGTTTCCATGGTCGGCACTAATTAACTCTGCATGGATCCCTCTTGCATGTGCGCCAGATCAACGGAAGTGGCATAGACGGAGGGAGTAAACTAGATTCGCTGATATACTAATTAAGTCGGTATTATGTTTGATTTATGTTCATTTGGAGAAGGCGAAATTGGTCACTCTCCGGATACGCGGGTCAATAAGTAGGGTCAGCTCTGATCGTAAACTAGCATGTGAAATCAATAGGTAGGGTCAGCTCTAGAGTGTTGGTGCTTTTCTAGCTTCTGTCACTAAGTGTATAACCAATTTTTGTGACACTGATACTCTCTCTGTTTCATAAAAAATCTATTTTTAGATTTAGTTGATTGTGTTTTTTTTAATCTAAAATTTATATAAATTTGATAAATTTTAATAGCATAAAATTTATATCTTTAGATTCACTATAAAAAATATTTTCATAATATGTAATTTTCGTATTCATAAACTTTATCAAATTCATAAAAATTATTGATCAAAGTGAAGAATAAAGCACAGTCTTTGTGACACGGAGGGAGTATAATAAACAGAAGATAAAATATGAGACCCACTTGTACCAACAAGAACATCTAAGGAACTTGAACCCACCCTAAGTGGACATCCTACGCCATTATTCAAACATCCCAGATGCTTAATGCAGCTTTCAGCCAAAGGTTGGCCCTACCCTCTCTGTCATGTAAGTACATTTGGTTGGTACATTAAATTATGGGGACCAAACTATTGACTTCGTTCTAATAAAAATTTATTTTTAATTTTTGTTGACTACAATTTTGACCAATAATTTATATAGATTCGATTAAATTTAAAATCTAATATTTGTATTTTTAAATTTATCAAAAAATACTTTATAATATATATAATTTATATTATTAAAATTAATTAAATTTATTAAAATCATTGATCAAAGTTATAGTCAATAAAACCTAAAAATAAACTTCTATAACGGAGAGACTACTGTATGATACTCGCAGAAACATGTCTTTTGAGTTTGACGAAGTTAAGGCAGTCTCAATGGGAGTTTCTTAAGCTAGTTTCTATAAGAGAGAGAGAGTAATAAATTGTTACTTAGACACTATCCCTTCCAATGCATAGTTTCTTATAGTAGTTTCTATGTAGAGAATAATTAATGATCCTTTGCATGATCTATTTAAGAGATGTGGATCAGTTGTGGCAAGTTAGTGTGTCACTTTTATAATATTGTGGCAGATACGTTGATGATTCAATGGTAGAAAAACAGAACCACAATTA
>BCLG01005654.1:14398-24798 GCA_001602295.1 Zoysia matrella | reverse complement strand
GGGGAGGAGTGAGGACGCTACTTAAGGTTGATTAAAAATTGAAGGTTTAAAAATTGGTATGCTTTTATACTTTTGAAAAAGAAAAGTTGGAAGTCTGGCTTGCCTTGATAGGTTCCTTTTTTTCCTTTCTAAATAAGATGATCCAAGGTTAAATTGCTGTCATTTTTAGCTCATTAGCTCAATGTCCACCAGTCATTCACCTTCCAAACAATAATGAATGACCCTTCTGGTTTTACCGTATAATTATTTTTTGCTCCTCTGTTGAATTTCACCTCGTATCTCCTAGTGTGTTGTTTAGAAATCAATTTGAAATTTACATGTCGTGTCACTAAATCTCTAGAAAAAGAATATGTACTTTTACAATATAGTCCCGCTAATTTTTTTTTTTTTTTTGTTGATGCACGGAGGCGGCAGGAGTAGAGCCGTAGAGCAAGGGGTTAGTCCTCACTATGCTAGCTGACTAGCTACTCATATTGTAATTAAAAGAAAAAAAATAGTTGCCCCCTTTAAAATTTTTGGCCCCCTCATATTTTTTCCCTAGCTCGCTCCTGCACAGAGGGGGTAGGTTGTTTTAGACGCTATAATTTCTTATGTAAGGCATTTTATGGTTTCAAGGTAATTTTACGTTGTTTGATCCTATTTTCCCCTTTTGACTAGGTAGATAGAGTAGAAAGGAGATAAATGAAACACGTTAACCACACCTTTCCAAGAAAGTAAAAAGGGGATATCATAATATTAGACCTAACTCTCTAATCTTGAGGCTACCTTTAATGCGATATTTGTAGTAATATCCTTTCTGCTTGTCCAAACATTGGGTCTATATATAATCGTAAAGATATGTTTTTTCCCTAACCTTATATACTCTCTTCATTTTCAAATTATTGACACCATCAACTTTGGCCATTCGTCTTATTTAAAAAATTAATTCAAATATGTAAAATTATAATTCAAAGTTCTAACTATTTTGATAATAAAGCAAATTATAACAAAATATATAATATTCATCAAACTTTTTTGAATAAGACGAATGGTCAAAGCTGATATCTAACGGTTTCAATAATTTGGAAACGGAGGGAGTATTTGGCTAACACAAAAAATTTCTTTTTTTACTAGTTGATATTATCTATTTTGGCAAAAAGAGGATGAGAGGTTTCAGCGTGTGCTGAAAAGTTTAGACTTGTGGTGATTTGTTAGAAGGGTCCTAAATTTGTCTCATAATTTTATATTGTTGAACTATATTAAATGTTTTAAAAATAATCAGGATAAGCTAGCCTCTATGGTCATATTAAGGTTATGACTGGATCCGCTTTTCTGAAATTCGCTTATCTTAGAATCACGTTTTTCTAACAAGCCGCTGCCTAGAGAGTTTGTTTTTCTGGAACTCGCTTATCTGAGAATCACGTTTTTTATTTTCTCCCACGCAGCTTCTCCCATAAGGAAATTTTAATCGACACGTTGGTGTGGAATTTTCACTTGTTCTCACCTATAGGAGGATTACAATCGTATACAAACATGGCCTAACAATCTTCACTGTTATCAGAAGTTTTTTTTTTAGAACCACTGTTATCAGAAGTTGTGCAGTTACACAAGTGTGCATCGTGTAGAATGAATAACCTAAGGTAAATTCTTTCCTTTTCATTCATTAAAAAACTAAAATTCCTTATCACACGCTCAGAAGTTCCAGTTTCCATATCAACTACAAATGTTATCTTCCTTCATTCAAAACTCCTACAAGTTTGGTGAACCTTTTTCTTACTCATATACATTTGAGGACTTTAAAAAGAGTTGTTTGCCTCTCTATTTTTTTTCTAAGTTTCCTCGTTACTCATTTTAGTGGATGGTATTGAAACCAGTGTTCTCACATAAAAATCGCATTATGGCCCATGAGTTTAAAAAGAAATAAAATGGTTCAGATTAAATTTTATAATTTGAATTTGAACTTGAACTGAAAGTAAAAAAATTCTTCCTTGTGAAAATTTTAGAAGCTCGAAAACCAACCAATGTCCAATAAAATAGGTAACAAGAAAGCATAGCAAAAAATAATAGTGTCAAACAATTTTTTTCAAGTCTCCAAATGTATGAGTGGTTAATAAGGAGAAAAGTTAACATTTATAGTTGATAAAAAAAATTAAAAATTTTGAGTGGGTGGTAAGGAGTTATAAATTTTTAAAGAATATTTATAATTTGCCCCATAACCTAAGCTCACCCTGTCTCCCTCTGCTACACGTGAGAATTCCCAGTCCTTACACTCCTCGTTCCCGACAGCGAAACACACATTCTCGCCAAGGTTTTATAAAATCATTGAAAACCGGTTGGTTTTGTGATCTTCAGTGAAATCAGTTCAGTCCAATTTTATGTTAGCCTAGTTTTTGAGAAAATATTTTCTTTTTTATTTTTTAAAAAATCTAAATTTGAATACAAACCAATAAGTCGGTGAAACCGATGGGTTTTAATTTTTCAAGTTTAGAACCGTAAAAATCGACCGCTAAACTCGTAAAATCGGTTGGCAATAAAAAAAATTTAATTTACTGTAGTGTTTCAAATAAATTTTATTGAAGTTTTTATTTTCAATTTAATATATTTTTAATCGGTTTTTACGGTTTTTGTGAAACCGGCAGCAACGAATTTTTTCAATAACTTAAAGCCTTGGTTTTCACTTTATCGCACCTGATATCAAAACAGCCACCGGGCGTCCCTCGTGATCAAGGTTTATAAAACCGATGAAAATTAGCTGGTTTTTGTGGTTTTCGGTGAAACCGGTTCGACTCAGTTTTAATGATTAAAAAATTTAAAAATCAAAATAATTGAAAATTTGAAAATCGGTCAAACCACTCAGTAAACCGACCAAACCGAGCGGTAAATCAGAAAAACCGAAAAAAACTGGTTAAATCGATTTGATTTCAAATTTAAAAATGTTAAACGAAAAAATCGAACGATTTTCCCTCAAAATTTTTATTTTCAAATTTGTCCCATTTATTTATTTACGGACACAGATGCTTGTGGTCGAGCTTGGAAGCCTACCAGAATTTTCGCTCTCCGAGTAGGCGCTGTAGACTAACCACCGTTCGTGGAATCATCACGAAAGGGACGGCCAGATGGGAGGGAGCAAAACCGAGCGCAAAGGAGCGGCCAATAACCCCGGACGAAGAAAGGTGGCCGGCATCGAGCGGCATCAGTGGACGATGCGTTTCCGCCGTCACTCTCGCCGAACGACGAGCGGGCAAGGCAGTTCTCAGGTTCCGGCTAGCGTCGTTGGAGTCGCGTCCCTCCGGTGCGATTCCTGGCGTTCTGCAAGCAATTTTTTCCAGCTCCCAAGAACTGAAGAACAGATTCTTTTCGCCACGGCCTTGCCGCCTGGAGCCAGCCCGTTTCTTCTTCCGGATTTGATCACGGCTCTGGTGGTTGAGGCGCAAAAGGTTGGTCTTTACAGTGACCACATGGCTGGATCGTGACCACCTTCTTCTAGGGGAGGTGCCGATTGGGCTCCCCTCGCTGCTGCCGTCTGCATGCCGAGGGTTCCGATATTCGTGGAAGGCGGGAGCTGGGAGATGCCCAAGGCCGCCGGAGATTGCGGCGGCGGAGTGGATTGCGGTGCGTCGACGAGCGGGGACGGCAAGGACTTGTATCTTCTTTTATTAAGTGTAGGCGCCGCCGTCTCCCTCACCGTCGCCGGACTGTTATTCTCGCGGCGGCAGCGGCCGTCACGGCAGCTCCTGCTGTCTCCTCCTCCGTCAGGTATGAACAATGGGCAGATTAAAACCAGTTAGTACAACAGTGCGTCAAGTTTTCAAAAAAAAAAAAGAGAGGGGAAAAAACATAGAGATGTCCATCAAGTGCCAATTTTGCTTTTGTGTTGTGGACGATGAAATTGGTGGTGCTTTATCTACGCTTTGCCTGTCGAATCAGAGGATGCTTGCGGCATGAAGGGTGGCAGAGGACTCAAGGAGGGGCTGATGATCCTAAAAAATGTAAGGATTTGATTGTGCAAAATTTACTATCATTTCGCATTTGTAAGTAATGATTATGAATTATGGATGTTCATATGTAGTGTCTGTGGCCTAAGATCGAAAGTTTTTTGTGTTTTGGATATTTCAAAACTCTTTTATTTAAACCATGTTTCAAAACTCTTGGTTCTGAATACTATATAGTGGTGTCTTAATGTTTTGCTTTTAGGATGATGTTTCCGTGTTCTTTGAGGGATTTAGATCTTTTTCTGAACTGATAGGCGATATAACACTAAAAAAGTAGTTCTTTTTTTTTCTGAAACAAGGTTATTTTTTTTTTCATTTAGTAGTACGTTTATGCACGAATTTTTCACAAACGAGTAATTGTCATTTTAATTGAACTCATTCTTATCTTGCATGTTTTTTCCCATTGAACAAAAGATATGGAGAAATAATTGTCCTTTTGACATGTGGGCTTTGTTTTTTTATTGTCAAGGAGGACACCCGGGCAAGGATCATCAGTGGAAAATCTGTTCATACGACCACTACCACTACGACCACCACTACCAAAGCCTTAGTGCCGTCAGCCCCGAAATGCAGAAGCATTGATGATGGAAAAGGATACCTCCTTCCAGAGTTCAATGAAATGGTTCTCAAAGAGTTTAGCCAAGACATAGTCGCCACCGCAACAACACCTGCACCGAGAGTAAGGGAAGGTGTATCTAATGGCCATAAAATTCAGAAGCTTAGAAATTTGGTGAGATCACTGCAAGAACGAGAGAAGAATCTGGAGCTACAGATTCTTCAGTGTTACAATTCTCGGGAGCAAGACGCTGCAGTGAAGGAGCTTGAGAATCAGCTGAAGGTTTACAATGTTGAATCAAAGCTATACTCATTGAAGATGGAATCTTTGCAGTCTGAGAATCAGAGGCTGCAAAAACAGTTGTCTGAAAACTCAAGGATACTCTCTGAGGTTGATGCTACAAGTGCCAATTGCAAGCAGCTGAAGGAGAAGTTGGCAGTAGATGCAGAAGAGGCAAAGGAGAAAATCGCTTTCCTTCAGACGATGGTCGATTTGCTGCAGCATAGAGAGACTAACCACAGGAAAGATAAGATTGAGGTTGAGAAGAAATTGAAGAGGTTAGAAGAGCTGGAGGTGGAGGCAACAAAGCTTAGAGCTGTGAAAGCAAGCCTGCAGCAGGAGAACGCACATCTTATTGGGCAACTAGAGCTTACATGCCTACACCCTGTACCAAAGCCCAAAAATAACATGGAGGAGAATCAGGTGATTCTTTACTGTTCTTGGCCTGTATTGTAGCTTGCACTTATTAAATTAACTTTAAGCATTAGTTGAAAGAATCATTCCCTGGCAATACATTGTGTTCATGATATTTCATTTTGCGAATCAGATGAAGTCATATAACCATATTGCAAAAAAATGTTTCGATATGTGTCGAAGTTTTAATAGTTCACTTCCTCTTTGTGTCCTTGATCTTTTCTTGTTTTATCAGGAATTAAACAACAAAATATGTTGCAGGTAAAAGCATTAGAAGAGGTTGATCGGTTGAGGCAAGAAAATGAGAAGTTGGCTAAAGAAGTTGAGCAGTTGCAGGGTGACAGGTTTGCGGATGTTGAAGAGCTGGTATATCTAAAATGGATAAATGCTTGCCTGCGTTATGAACTGAGAAACAAGGATGCTCCTTCTGGTAAAGCTGTTGCTCGGGATCTGAACAAGACCCTGAGCCCCAAGTCTGAACAGAAGGCCAAGCAACTGATAATGGAATATGCAAACGATGGTATGGAGGAGCGTTACTCCTCAGACCATATTGAGTTTGGTTCAGTGTGCTCTTCATCGCGGGCATCGTCAGGTGATCCTGATGAGACAATTGATATCCCTTCAATGACAAAGCAGAGAAACCCAAAGAAGAAAAAGTTCTTTTCGAAGCTTCGGAAACTGGTTTCGGGAAAAGGAAACAAGGAGCGTGCTGTTTCTACTCTAGAGAGGAGAGCATCTATTTCAAGCTGCTCCTTCAGTGATTTCACTGGAAGAGATTCACATGATAGCTATTCTTCCTTCATGGCAGAAACAAAAATACCTAGTAGTCGATACTATGGTGATCATAACTTTGGTATGCATTCTTTGGACAGTGAAAAATCTAGTCCTCTCAGCTCAGAGTTTGGAGATGGAAGAAGAGATCATTCAGGGGTGAAGAGTGTATCATTCAGAGAGGAAAGGACAAATGGATTTGTTCACAGCGCTCGCCTTGATAGTGTACGGTCCATACCTGAGGATGCTGAAGTCCATAAGTTCGTAGTTACATCAAGGTTAGGTTGCATGTCATCATCTTCCTTCCGTCACTGATACAACACAAATAGCTTAGGAGTTCTCTTGCATCGACCCATCAGCATTGATCTGTATTTGTGCCAGTTTTTTATGAGGGAATATAAAAGATTCTACTGTAATAAAGCGATCAAGACTTCATTCTCTGAAATGTAAATCTATAGTAGTGTAGGTGTAGTTTACTGACCTTCAATATAATACAAATCTTCCCCAGTTTGTGCTGGTTTGTAATTCTTCATTTCCCATAAAAATCCACAATTCAGTGGCAAACATACAACAGTTTGTTCTAAATCTTGGGCACATGATGTTGAACTGCACTACTTTATTCCTGTCGTCGGAACAAGTTTGCATCCTCCATGGAACACGGCTGCAGTCAAGATGGCATGGCATGCGTAAAAGTAGGTAGCTCCTTGACAAGCACCGTCGTAGTAATTATATGCAGAATTTGACAAAAATGAGCTAACAAGAGACTACTAACTTTGTCATTTGGTCTTGGTTTTAGACTTTCCACCAACGCAGATAATCCACATATAACACGGAAGTAAAATCAGGTTCTGTGTCAGCAGAATGTGTTAAAGATGTTGACAGCAAATTTTTGGAATATTTTGACTCATAATTTGAATCTTTAGCACCTTCCCTGCTCATTTCTTCCAGAACAAGAAACAGGCCATTTATTCAAGAAAAAAGGTATTCTGTAGATATTTTCTCAATTCATTCTTACATTATTGTGAGGGAACTAGTTTCATTACTAACTCACAGGGTGACATGTATACATTGTTCAGGTAGCTCAAATCAATGGGATTCCTGTTTTCTAATCGGCTGAGAACAGCATCATCACAGTCCGGAATTCCGGATGACTTTTTATTGTTTGTTCCTCTGGCTGTATCTTGTTATCAGCAGCAGAATAGCAATCCATCCATCCAATTTGCCTCCACCGGGAACTTGCGCTGCCGGATCCACAGCCCCATCCACTGCCACTGGCCTCTAGTTCCTTTCCGTTTGATTCCTCCGCCTTCACCGCCCAACATTGATCTCCACCACCACGGTCAGGGTATGAACCATGATTGCAATGAACAGGAAAGGAACATTCAGGCGAGCAAGCCAATTTTACTAACAGAAATCAATGCAGCACCATTCGCACATAAATATTAAAAAATTAATTAAAATGCATAAACAAAACAGAATGTTGATAAACAGTATTTAAAAGATGTTTCAAGGACCTTTTTTTGAGGGAATGAACTTGCTTCAAGGTCTTTATTTCCTAGAGAATCAAACTAAATAGAACCAGATCTGATTCCATCAAGTGCAGAAACCTGGCCAAACCTTTGCTTGACCTTCAAAATCTGCATAATTCAAAAGAACCTATAATGCTTCATTTATTTTTGAAGAGAGGATATTTCAAATAAGTGTGATATTCGTATTCCAAAAATCTATATTACCCAGTAAAGTTCCAACTAAATTAATACCTCTCCCATCCCTTTGTAAGAGTTACATTTCACATGAAAAGATCGTACTAGCAACTGCTATGTACAAATTTTGAAAAACTGTTAGCAACGAAATTAGGTGGTATGAATATTCAAACAGAAAGTAGTGAACTAACCTGGTTCTGAAGTCTGGTTGTTAGATTTACAGGAAAAAAAAAACACATTCCAATTACAGTACTTCAAAGCAGTTAACTTGCAAAATTGAAACCAATATACCCCAACAGTTCACAAACAGTAAACAAGCATAGAAAGTCTCGCTCATTCTTCAGTTGCCAGGAAGTCAACTAAATTCGAATTTGGAAAGTCTAAGTTGCTGTACCTTTCAAGCAATCAACAAAAGTTGTGACAGTATAGATTAAGCTGTGCTTTACTCACTGACCAGGGAACTAAACTCAATGAAACAACAAGATAAGATATAACCTAACATAGGAAAAAAGATATTTCCCCTAAACAATCCTGGTACCCGTTGTTCATGAGATCTATTGATCTAACACTACAGAACCTAAACATTTTGGCAGTATGGTCTCAAATGAGATACTTCAGATTAGCGATGTTCCAATTATCACTAGCGGGAAGATTATAAATTGTATAGTGAGGATCCACCACAATTCAGCCACGTGAGATCCAGATACTCATAATTAGGCAGGAGATTAAAGACCGTATGCAATTTGAGAAATAATCAGTACATTGAAGGGCAAAGGAACGTACCTCGTGCACCAACCAAATACCTACAGTAAAAAAGAAGAAACATACCAAACCGGCCGCGAAACTTTAAACCAAACCTAGACCATGTCCACGTCCACCTGCGGCTGCGGGAGGCGCTGGAGCTGCTGCTGCTCGCGCGCCCGCGCGGCCCTGGCCCTCCTGAAGAGGCCACGGAGGACGCAAACCTGGAGGACCACCGCCAGCGAGCACTTGAGCTCCCCGAACACGCAGCTCGGCAGTCCGACGTCGCCGACCATCCCATCGTGAGGCCCACGTGTGTGACGGCGTGCACCGAGAGGAAGTAGACGGATCCCGTCAGGAGGACCAAGGAGAGCAGCACCCGCATGCGCCAGAACCACCAGTCCATGGCCGGCGAACCTGGATCTGCACTCCAGAGGTGGGGGTCGTCGGGATCGGGCGGAGGGGCTCCGATCCTGATCGAGAGGAGCGACGCTTCGAATCGAGAGAAGGATGCGCGATCGCCGAGAGGATCAACGGAAGACGAAAGCCAATGAGGGAGGAGCGGGAGGCGGCGCGCGCGGCAGGTTTTATTTCCCGCGCATCCGAACCGCGCGTAGCCAGCCGGCTTGCCAGCTGGCGGAGTTGAAGCCGAGCCGGACAGGAGACCAGCCGAAGCCTTGTAATTTCCTAATTTTACATTTTTTAAAACAGATATTTCCTAATTTTACATAATAAAAAAACAAGTAAATCAACATGTCATGATTTTCTAATGTTGTATATTTCCAATATTCTCATATTTTAAAGTAAAATTCTTCCTAACAGCAATATTTAAAAAATTTAAATGGAGGGAGTACTATGAGTTGTCTATCTTAATTTTTTAAGTCAACAGTCTATCTTCAATCTAAAGTTTTAGCATATCATAGTTCCAGAGTTTTTTTATAGAATGTCACGGATCATAGTTTTAGAGTTTTTTTAATAAAATGGAGAGAGTTTTTTTAAGAACTTCAACTAAGACTACCATTTTTGCTAGACGATTAAAAATTGTAAAAAAGACATGAATAGTTTCTAGGAAAATAAATATATCATAAAAAACTCAATGTGCCTCCGCCAAAAATTATAATTATTGGTAATCAACAAATTTACTCTAAACCCTCCCTTTACTTTTAACTAACATTCTAGGATTCAAACTATGTGCTCCAATATTTATCATTCTCGCTTCTCTCTCTATATATATATTTCTCTTTCGTAACTTTATATCTTCCCATTGTATCTCTATGCCTATCTCATCATTCCTTATCCTTGGAAAAGTTTGGTTTTATTAGATTAAAATAAAATAAATGCACCAAAAATAATGTCAATAACATTAATTTGTTGCTTGCCCCCCCCCCCCCAGTCACCCCCTAAACCCATATTTAGTAATTTCTTTAGCGAAATACTCCCTCTGGATCACAAATAACGTCGTTTTTGACAATAACACAATCTCCAAAATGTAAGTTTGACTTATATTTTCTATAAAAATATTTATTAAGAAGTAACATATTTATACTTTTATAAAAAAATACTTTTTAAGATAAATCTAATCATGTGATTTTCATATGCCCAAACTTAATAAGGTAAAATTTATTTGCAATTTGTATTTCTAATGTTTGACCAAAATATTATCCTAAACGACAATCTTTGTGAAGAGAACTAGTTTTCTTCTGTTAATATAAAATACTTAGACTTACTATCTCCGTTTTTAAATTGTTCTTTTTGTTGACTTTTAACACAATTTAACCATTTTTTTAATTCAAAAAATTAGTTCAAATACATAAAATTGTAAGTCGTGTTTTCAATAAATTTAATGGTAAAGCTAAATATATTAAAATATTATACGATATTTATCATACTTTTTATAAATAAATAAAAATGATATTAAAAGTCAACGGCGACAACAATCTTACAGAGTATAATTTAAGATTAAAG
>BCLG01005654.1:0-12176 GCA_001602295.1 Zoysia matrella | reverse complement strand
GTCACCTGCCTCGCTGAAGTCGCCCGCTAGCCGCGCCGCCGCCCTGCTCGCCTGGATCTGCAGTCGCCGAGCCGCTTGCTCGCTCGTCGCCGAAACCGCTCTCCTCACCCTGCACTGTCGCCCATTGCTGGCATGCTGGCCGCGCCATACCTCGTCTGTCGCCAGCCAGGCCGTAGCTCGCCCGCAGCCTGCCCTGCCCTGCGAGAGCGTCGGTGAGATAGAGAAATAGAGATGGCCAGCAGGGACTTAAGAAGAGAGAGAGGAAAGAAAAATTTGAAAAAGCTCCGCGCGCCCGCTGGTTTCCCTAGAAAAGTGATATGCTTCGTAGGGAAAGTTTAGATTTCCTTAGGAACACAGTGAAGTACTAGGGAAAGAAATTTGTTTCCCTACGGTATTCAAATATTTCGTAGGGAAACTTTATTTCCCTAGGGTGAAAAAAAACATAAAGAACATAGATTTTTCTAGAGAAACTTGACAATTCCAGTAGTGAAAGATGTGTTTGAAAGATTATTTACGAAGACCAAGAGCTCGGAGGGGAAGAGCAAATGTGAAGAGAATGGAGGTGGGGAGGCTTGGATAGATGTGCGCTTGAGTTTTCATTGCATCATTTGTTTGAAATATTTCATTGCATCATTTAAGCCATGCATAAAGGAGAGTAAGAAGTGCTACATTTAAGCCGTGCGTGAAGGAGACTAATGGGCTTAACACGGATTCATAAAGCATGCGTGTGGAAACAACAAAAAAGATTGAAGCAATAAGATAATTAGCGGCCAGATCAAGTTACCTCTAAAATGCATGAAAAGATTCATGGACGATGAACAAATAAATTGATAGAAGAAAAAGAAGTGAAGAAAGATGTGTTTGACAGATTATTTACGAAGACCAGGAGCCCGGAGGGGAAGAGCGAATGTGAAGAGAATGGAGGTGGGGAGGCCTAGATAGATGTGAGCTTGAGTTTTCATTGCATCATTTGTTTGAAACGTTTCATTGCCTCATTTAAGCCGTGCATAAAGGAGAGTAAGAGGTGCTACATTTAAGCCGTGCATGAAGGAGACTAATGGGCTTAACACGGATTCATAAACATGCGCGTGGAAACAACAACAACAGTTGAAGCAATAAGATAATTCGCGGCTAGATGTGATTAAGATTCTATGATCCAACAGCTGATATAGCAATAAGATAATTAGCGACTAGATTTGATTAAGATTCCATTATCCAACGGCTGATATATTTAGGTGATGTGGCGCGTTGAGGATCCAACTTTGATAGTTAGTGGGTGACACTAATATATATATTATAGATTAGTTAAGTTAGCCATTAAATTTCCATTCTCCAAAGACAACTAGCATCGAAGGAAAAATTTACTTGCAGATGCTCATTACCTTTTTCTATTCTGTGACGTGTTATTCAATGTTATGCCATAAAAACTAGAAAGAAAATTATTGAAGAGCTTGGTGATGACCACTATGCAATTTTAGCTAATGAGGCAAGTGATGTTTCATATAGACAACAACTAGCTATTTGTTTACGTTATGTTGATAAATTAGAAAGACTATCTGAACACTTTCTTAGAGTTGTGCATGTAGAAGATACTATTTCCTTATCACTTAAGGAAACAATTTAAGCCTTACTTGTGGGTCACCATTTGACATTAACTCAAATTTGTGGGCAAGGTTATGATGGGGATAGCAATGTGAGGAGAAATCAAGGGGCTGAAAACATGGTTCTTGAAAGAGTCACCTTCAGCTTATTACATTCATTGTTTTGCACATCAATTGCAACTAGTTCTTGTTGATGTTGCAAAAGAGAATGATGAGTGTATTTGGTTCTTTGATCAAGTATGTATCTTGCTTAACATTGTTGGCATTTCTTGCAAGCGACATTATTAGTATGTATGCAGCATTATTAGTAGGTATGCAGCCATCCGTAATGTACTCATAAGTCTTGGATAAGATGCTTGACAAAAGATAGATTGGCTAAGAATACATTCTATGGTATTGTTATTTGAATCATTTGACTTTGTTTTTAGTGCACACTTGATGGTGACCATTTTTGGATACACTAATGATCTATCATTGTGTTTACAAAAAGATCAAGATATTTTTAATGCATTATCTCTTATTACTGTGACCAAGAATAGAATGTAACAATTGAGGTCCGCTGGGTGGGCTTTATTCTTTCAAAGGGTTACTTCATTCTGCAACAAGCATGGTATCCAAATTCCTTCAATAGATAGTAATTATGTGCCTTTTGGAAGATTAGCTCGGTTTGTTGCAATTCAAACAAATGATGATCATTTTAGAAGAGAAGTATATATTAGCATCATTGATCAAATTATTCAAGAGCTTAATACTTGATTTGATGAGGTTAATATGGACTTACTTTCTTGTATGGCAGCCTGGAATCCTTCAAACTCTTTTGCTTCATTTGATGCTCATAAGGTACGTAGGCTTGCTGAATTTTATCCAGATGATTTTTCAAGCTCAGATTTGATAAGACTTGGAAATGCAACTTGATAATTATATTGATAATACGAGAAGATAAGATAGCTTTTAAAGCATAAATAATCTTATTGAGCTGTCAGTTAAGCTTGTGGCAACAAATAGACATAATGTTTATGATTTGATATACTTGCTTCTCAAATTAGTGTTGATTCTATCTGTGACGACAGCAAGTGTTGAAAGAGTATTTTTAGCTATGAACGTTGTCAAGAATAGAATGAGAAACAAGATGAGTGACAGTCTTTTAGATGATTGTATGCTTACTTTTATTGAGCGGGATATTTTCTTGAATGTGAAGGAAGAAGATATTATTAATTTCTTTATGACCATTAAAAAGCGTGCGCCCGACAAAAATAAGTAGTTTGTTATCTCTTTTTTACTATGTACGGTAATTATATTTGTTTTGAACTTATGTTACAAACTTGGCACTTATGTAAGATATTTGGCTTGAACCTCTGTTATAAAGTTGGCACTTTAATTTTGTTGTGCGGGCAAAAAAAAATTTGTACCCACCCTGAATTTGAAAGCCAGCTCCGCCACTAGACCTATAGACGCATCATATAGATAGATTCTAAACCTATTTAATCACTTTTAAAATTTAAAAAACTAAATGACCACACAAGAATAGTTGAAGGACCCCAGATGCAATTCACTCAAACCGTTTTTTTATCAGTGCTAAAGCTACCTTTTGTAGTGGCAGACATGTTCTAAAGAATGTTGACGCATGCAAAGATTAACCTGAAGCTGGAACAGCAGGAGGATGCCATGCTGAAGCACAAGCCACTACAGTATTTGTTTCGGCTTTTACTGGTTCTTCATCAAGAAAAGACAGAACCAAAAACAAACAAGGTTTTAAAAAGGTAGCTTTTGAAAGTTGAAATGTTGAGAAGCTAGAAATATATTAGAAAAAGCTAAAATCAACTTTACCAAAAGTTCTAGCCCAAATAAACAGGTTCTAAGGGCAAGTAGAAGCTGACTTTGGACTTCGGACCTCAAATGAACCAGTTAACAAATTTTGAGTACATTTGGAAATTTTCAGTTCAGGTAAGCCAATGAAAATGATACACTCCGATCAAATCAAAGGACAACCCAGTCTACCCTCGCATTTAGCCCACCACAGAAAATGCATCCATGTACTTCTTGGAATGTATCTAGCACAGAAACTTCCAAGAGTTCTGCAGTGTTTGCCAAATTCTGCCATGGTTTAGAAAATACAGAAAAAAAAAAGGGATCTTGAGTAGTGTCTAGTGTTGAAAACCATTATATATTACTAGCACCAAACTATTTTAGTACACTTCTTCAGAGACATACCAAAGCCAACGAAGGTAAAAGTGTGCAAAGTGGAGTGCACATAACTTCACGTGGTACAGAAACTACAGATGCACATCTCATGAACAGCAAAAAGGCACCAGTAACAGAGCAAAACTTCAGGATCATAACTCTTCCAATGAAGCAGGGATAGTCCACCCTTGTTTCGCTTGGAACCGCAACCCATAGTGTTCTTCTTACTTCCTTGAGTTCACTGCATGTTCGCGAGCACCGACTTGCCTCATAGTAAATAGGTGAGTATATATAGGTCACTATCTATGCTGTAACATTGTAACTACATTAAGTAGCACGTCGGTCTCAACACTCTACCGTGGTGCATGTAACTGACAATATGTCTCCAGCTTCTGCTTCAGAGTGGCATGCTCCCTCTTCATCTTCTGGAGTGACCTGTGGCATCTGGGTAAACATGGGAATGTAAAAATAATTGAGCTTATCCAATGAGATGCGGATATAGACGAAGAGGTGCCAAGCATACCCTTCCAGATTCTTACTACTGCAGTGAGCTTTTAGCACTGAGCACTCATTCTTCATCCTCATTGCACCAATGCTGCACCAAACAAAAGAATACCTTTAGATAATTTGAACAGTACCTATTTTGCTGATACTATTTTGTATCAGTAATCGGTAAGTGCTCTAAAAGCTTGTCTGAAATAGGTTAATCACAAGAAGATTCCGTACTGATGAGACTCAAAAAGGAATCATCCCAACATATTTTGTGGACATATTCACTGGCGGTTACCTTGTTCCCCTGCCTTTAAGCGTGTGCACCAGAGAATCCAACCGGTAGAAATCCTGAGGGTACTTATCACTGCATTACAGGGAATCAAAAAGAGAATGGGTTCAATAGGGCTTTACCTGTACCGTTTTAAATTCATGTGCATGCATTCTACCAGAAAGTCCAAGTTATTCACCAATCTAGAAGTAATACTCACAGTGTTTGCTCTATGTTTATTAACAATCTTGATGAATCTTTGAAGAACAAAACCACCACCTCCTCCACAAAATTAGGGCTTGTTTCATCCTGCAGTTCTTCCAGTTGATTGAACTGTTCATCGAGGTAACCCTGCAGGAATAGCACAAGGTAGTTGAGAGGCAAATCACCAAAACAAAAAATGAACTCCAAGTTGAACATTGCTCTTAACAGTAGCATTCCCATTTCAATCTAGTATTACAGAGGATTTGAAAATCCTCAACAGAATCATGACACAGAATGCCATAAGACTTTGGGACCTAAATATACAAGAATAAACAGATCTTCCTTTTTTTTGCCATTCCACATCACACATAATTATGGAATATGCAAGGTAAAAACTAGCAACTCTAACATATACCACCAAGGTTTACAAAACTGTTCAAAACCAGCCACCGGATGACCGGTTTTCGTTTTAAAAATTTAAAGGAAATTGAAAATTTGAAAATTTCAGAATACCAAAAACCAGTAAAATAGGTCGATAAACTGGTAAAACCGAGGGGTAAACCGGTGAAACTGGTGGGTTCCAAACTTTGAAATTGAAAACTGATAAAACCGAAGAAACCGGTAGATAAACCAGAAAAACTGACCGGTTTACTGTAGCACTTAGTTCAAATTTTGATTTTTCGATTTGGAGTGTTTTTTGACCGATTTTAGCGGTTCAAACGAAATCAAAAACCCTGCATACCACTCAAGTTAGCAATGCAGAGAGCAAAACCGAGTATAGAAGCGGACATGATAGCATGGCTATCAACCTCTCTAACTTCTGCATATATTTTCTTTTCTAACACATGTACTATTAACCATTTTAATAAAGGTACAACAGGGGACTCCCATCCTGTTTCGCGTAAAAAACTATTTAACATATACCACACATGAGAACTATTTTAGAATAACTGAGACATTAATGTTTTGGGAGTTATAATTTCAGCCACTCCTACAAAGATCCTGATCCTGAAATCCACTACAAAAAATAACTTTTTGTCCTTCTCAGATAAAAAACAAAGCATTTAAAGAAGTTTCAGCAAAGGTTTTAGGCCTCAACCTAGCTAGGTAGAAAGGGCATGCTAGCCGATATTAATGCATCATCAAAATGATCCTAACATATGATGACTTGTAAAGTTTGGAAACAACTACTTTTTGTATATTCTCAAAGGAATGGGAAATATGAAATAAATCGTAGTATTCCCCATTTGGATGGCCAAACACAGAATTGTTATTATAATGCATATGTACCTGATGTATGTTACAGCAGAAACAAAGCAAAAATTTTAGATGGTACGTACATGCCATGTGATCTGGTCATTGTCCCATTGTACCAGATCAATATATCTGATTAAAAGAGTTACATGGTTCCAAGTGAGGCCAAATTCTGAAATATGCACAAATGATACACAAGAAAACCAGGCCAAACACTACTGATGATCCGCTTATGTGATAACTGATATACTATTTATCTTTCGCTAGGGGTGTAGTCCACAGGAGTTTTCTCAGAATCATTTTCCTATTAGAAATGTTTTTTTGAAGAAACAGATTATCACTCTTGAAATTATCCGGCCAAAATTTTGCTGGCCTGGGAAAAAAAAACTTTTCCAACGAAATGGTGAAGGATATGATATACATAGGATAAAGTACGTTATTAAAATCCGAGATTCCAAATGGACAACTGGAAAAAGCAAAACCTGATCAAAGAGACTTTTCTTCATGGAGATGATCTGGTGGCGCAAATTTGGGTACTCCATATTTGGCTACTTGAAGATCAGTACAGGCAGGTAAAGAGAACTGAGCCGGGAGCAATGAGCCATGAATGAAAGAGGGTGTATATATAGATGAAAACCGAGAATTTTTGTAACACGCAAAATTTTTATTCTGCATTGATAATATCCTGTGAATAAAGAATAGAAAAAGGACAAAGTATTTTTCTTTTTTCATGAAATTGCTGAAATAAATTAAGTATAAATACTGCAATTTGCTCTACGTTGGAGTCTATTTGATAAGGTTTGGTGGTTTAGAACATAGACACCAAGAAAGATCTACGAACTTGATGGTGCTGCATAACAGAAATTTGCAGAACAATAGCATCGTAGGATTTGTTCCTGAAGAAGTTAACACATAAATTATTTTATAAAAAAATTCACACTTCGAAATGTATAAAATATTAATGCAATATGCACCATTTACACATATTGAAGCAATTAAGAGATATGCATAAAAGTCTGTTAGTGGGTGATGACCACTTCATGTATGGAGGACATATTCACTAAATCTATAGGTCCTAACTTTACAAGATATCTTATAATCTAAATGAGTTTCAGGAAGAATTTCTCTTTGAAATGACATCGGTCGTTGAAATTCCTTATCAGTATTTAACATAAAGAAAATCCATTGAGTCTAGAAACAGTACATATTGTAGTACTAAACATAGGCAAATTGCCTGCAGAAAATTAGATAGTTACATTGCATTAATGACTATTCTATGCAGATGGTGATGTTACCTGACTATTCTACAAAAAGTTGCAACCAAGTCATTGCCAAAGAAATAAAGTGGATACCAAACTCTTAGCAAAAATGAAGACCTGCATTCGTGCCACATAGACGAAAAGACATCTGATTGGGTGTGCAAGAAAAATAAAAGTTCTACTAAAAACAATCTTTTAGCACAGGACAATATCCTTCTCAAGGAAATGTTCAGGATCAGAGGTATTATTACTAACACAGCAAGGTCCTCCTCTAAGGCTTGCTCTTCTGGCCGCATTGTGATATGGAATATAGTTAGTCGATACCAAAAAGCAAGCATAATGCCAAATGCAGCATAAGAACACCAATCTTGCCTCTGCGGGTATGGAGCGGAAATCTTGCAGTGCCTTCTAGATAATAGCTACAACATTGCAATGGTATAAATAGGCTTGTAGTAAGCAGAACAGAAAGAGATATTCTGCACTAAACAAAAAGACCGTAAATAAAAAATTATTTGAAAACCCCTTTTTCCAAACACAGTAGCTAACTGAAAAAAAATCTGATGATCCCTTTGTGCGCTATTTTAGGCCAATCTGCTTCCCATAATTAGGAACTAAATCACTATGATTCCTGCCTTATAATCCTTCCTGTTTTTTAGGATTTCATTCCCTTTAGACAGTTTCCTGTTTTGTAGTTGATTTCTTTCCTAGTTTTGGCGGATTGAGGTTTCCTTAGTCAGAAAGATTTCATTCCTGATTAATGTAACTATTTCATGAATAAATACATTGTTCAGGCAGGCTGCCATTTACAGCGCTGCACAGCAACCTTTCTTCCACCATTCATCCCACTCTCCTAAAAGGCAAGAACAGATGACTATGAGGACTCATGTATGGTACAAAGCTATCATGTTAAAACAAAGGGGGGGAAAACACATATCAACCACAACATTGTGCAAAGCTTCAAATTCAAACAATCCAAACATGCAATAAATACAAATATCAATATCATTGTTCAGTTAGTTTCAGATATTCTCCTACTGGATTATAAGTTATTTTCAGATATCCTCCTAATGGATTACAAAAACATTTTGAGGCACCTAAGATGCATGGAAAAGATGCTACAAGATCACAAGAAGTGAACAGCTCAGACAGACCTGCCATCTGGTGGACCAGAAAAATCTAAACGATATGCTGCTTTCCACCACATCTCACATACCCTGAAACATTGCTCAGAAAAAGGAAAGGCTAACAACAAACAACAAAGATTGGGTGTGTGATGTAGCCATCTGATGTCTGAAGAAGGCATCCTACAAAAAATGAATAAGAAATTTAGTTGCATCACCATGCTTTCACAATGAAACCAAATGAACAGGGTGATAAAAAGGAAGATGCATTGTGGACACAAAATTCTTGCTTTAATCCACAAAGGATGGATAGCCCTTTCTAGCAACTACTCCCATTGTTTTTTGTTAAAGTTATGTATTTTATTTTGTTTCGTTCTATCCACAATTTTAGATAGCTGCTGAAAACGAGGAGGAATCATATAAATCATTGGAGCAGTGATAATGACTTTTTGTATCTCTGATGGATGGTGATAAGAGAATCTAAACTAGGAACATGATGTTAAAATGACAGTTACTAGCTTTAAATCGTTAGTAATTTCTTATTTCAGCGAATCATGACAGAAAGATGCATAAAACATTAGCCAAATAGCATAAATCTGATAAAAAAACTAAGAGGTGGTGGGAACCAACACATCACTAGCTTGCCAGTTGCAAGAACTGTTGCCTGCTTTTCTACTGGTGCATCTCCTCATGCATAATTTTAAACACATATATTGGCGATGGCACAAAAAGAAAGGTGCATAAAAGCATTTCCATGTAAAGAGAGAATTGATGCAGGACAGGTATATCAAGCAGAACTTCGCATGGGTTCACTAAATCGTCACCTAAATACCGCTTTTGCAGTCACAGATGTTTAGTTTTTCATTGTCAACGCTTCTTTCCTATTTGCAGCATTCTGTGGATACACTTAGTGGACTAAGCACATATACAGGATGGAGATTCGACACTGCCAGAACAGGCTGCCGAAGAATATATCTGAATTCATCTCGAACAAGAGACAAGTTAATGACAGCTACTGAAATTCGTATTCTTCATGTGGCTCAAGATGTAAAGTCAACAGTTCTTTAGTGATCAGCTCCCTTGTTTCTGGAGGACTTAAGGTTGGCATTTAAATACTAGCTGGGTGACCTGCACATTTGCGTCTAGAAGTTATATTATGGAAATTGTCTATGGCGCACTATGGTCAACTAAATGATTTTTTCAAAAATTTTATCTCAATACATAAAATACATTAGAACTCGCAACTTTGCAAAAAAATATGGAGTACATTGACTATCAATGTACTTTTCAATTGCTTGCCTGGTATGCTTAATAAATTAAATATCAAATATATGCAAACAGTAAAAAAAAAACTAAATCAGTTGTTGCTTCAGAAAATACTTGGTTTTTGATGGCCAACTGAAACTTTCTTTAGACATACGAAGTCTTTCAAAGTCAAACAGATCTTGGGGGCAAATGTGGCTGTGATATCGCTCATACTTCCCTGCAGACGTAAGAATGACATCTGTTTACGTAAAGCCTATAATATGTGATTCTATTGAACGAAGCCAATCACCTCAGACCAAGGGATGAAAATGGAGGAACGATTTGAAATAACAAGCGTTCCGGCTTTAATAAATCGCCAAAAAAAAGGAAAGGAAAGCACCTGAGCATCCGCTTCCCGCAAAGTAAGACCTAATGTCAAATGACTACGAATCGCCAAAGCTGAAAAGGCTCCCGCCGCTCCCAGACACAGCGATTTACCGGTGACAAGTGAAAGGAGAATGGGAAGCGTGGGCATTTACCGGTGACAAGCACAGCGATTTCCTCGGCGCGAAGCTCCCCGTGTGTCGGCGCCTCGGCGGCCACCAGCGGTGGGCGGCGGGTGGCGAGGAGACCGCGGCTCGATTTGCGAGGGCGGTTCCGCCGTTGGATCGGCGACGGCCATCCATCGGCCAAGCAACGGTCAACACGAAATAGAGGGGGCGGGGGGGGGGTGGGGGGCTACTACTACGAATTCATTCAAACGCAGTGACATGGCCTGCTCTGAATATGCTTTCCGTTCAGCTAACTTTACATTAAATTTAATCAAAAAACTTTACATTAAATTGGAAAAAATTTCTAAAAAATAAATTGGAAAAAAAACTCAATTTCATCATTGAAGTTTTAGAACATTCAATTTAATTCTTTTAAATTGATTTTAAATTAAGAACTAAAAACTGAAGCTAACGTAGCATATCAGGTGCGGAGTCACGTGAGATAAGAGAAGATATCACTAAATTTTAGGGATAAAACCGGACCTTTTAAAAGTTAAATGATGAAATTAAACTTTGGTGCATAAAAGCTTGCTCAAGTGGTGTCTCCCTTTCCCAGCTTTTTCTCTGTTGCAACCGAATCTATCTATCTGTATTCAGAAAATAGCATATTTTTCTGTTTAAAAATACAAAAGAAGCCGCTTATTGTTGAGAGGCAGGCAGCATATGTCAAGTGTTGTTCCTCCCACTAAGACATACTCCACCATGAAACAACGGTCATCGAGCAGATATGATAACTTGCTATGAAATGACTTCTACCTAAGGGTGTAAATAGGTGCACATAAAATTATCCTCTGAAACTTTTTTATTTAAAAAATAAAATAGTTTTAAAAGTGGATGAGATTTTAAAATTTTAGTTCATTTTCTTAAATTAAATATGTTTTGAGGGAACCTTATGATCACTATTTTACACCCATATCTCTAACATATATGTAAAAAGGGCTGTTTAGATTGTCTTAGTTTATGATAAATCAATTTATATAAACTTGTTTATTATAAACTAAGAGGGTCCAAACAGTGGCTAAATTGTCAATCTGTTTCTTTTTTTTGAAAAGTGTCAACATGCTCGTTACAACTACAAATAAGATAGCAAGAACTAAGGTGGGATTGGTGGTTGTTAGGATAATGTAATTGTGCCTCAATCTTTAGCGTACCAAAAGTTCAAGTACTTTGACTTTTAATGTTACTTTTGACGATTCATCTTATTATGAGTAAAGATATCTAGAACACGGTTAATAAATTTACATATTTGAATTATTTTTTTTATAAGACGAATAGTCAAAGAACAGCTGAAACACATATGATGGTTTGGTGGTTTGTTTGCATCGATCGATCACATAAAATGAGTCCATTGCCCTGAATATTTCCCCAGCACAAATTTTCAGCACCACTGTGTTTCTTCTACTTTTTTGACGCCTGTTTCTTCTGCATACTGTGTTGATTGGGTGAAGGTAATAACTGGGCTCAAGTTTCTTGGGCCAACGTAACAAAAAGCCCAGCACGAAGCCTGCCGCGCGCCCCTTTCCTTTCTTCTTCCCCAATCCAACCCCAACTCATCAACGGCGGCTGCTGCTGCTCACTGATCAGCCGCATCAGGAGAAAAGCAAAGCCAGAGCCCCGCTGCTCGCCGCCGCCGTCGCCCCGCGTCTCCGCATTCCGATCAGGTGCGCGTGCCGGTGCCGGACTAGCAACCAGTCACTGCGGTTCAGGGTGAATCCGTTGCTCGTTTGTGCTGATCTGTCGCCGAGGTGTTGATCCGTGACAGTTTGGGTTGCAGGATGGCCGGCCACATGGATCTTCGGACGAAGGGAGGCTTCGACTTCGGCCTGTGTCAGAGGAACCAGGCGCTGGCGGAGAAGAAGGGTCTGACGGTCCCCGGCTTCCTCAAGACCGGGACTACCATTGTCGGCCTCGTCTTCAAGGTGTGGCTGATTTCCTCTGTGTACTTTTAGGTTTAGTGAAGTTTAGTGCTGGTTTGATGTCTCCTCGTAAGCCGAATTGAT
>BCLG01005653.1:0-24086 GCA_001602295.1 Zoysia matrella | reverse complement strand
AGAGTGTCACAAAACAGACTGGGTATTGCATATATAATGCTTGCCTATCAATGTATGATGGGTCTCTTGTAAGGTACGGAGACACAATTTGCTTTTCCATGGTATATTGAACTGGAGGCCACAGGACTGCCACGCAACCCGTCTCTCTCCGCCACCCCTTGCCGCGCGCGTCAATCTCTCCTCGATCTGGCGGCACCGCCCGGGCATGCCTCCGCCACCCAGTTGTCGCGCACGCGCCACCTCCTCCTGCTGCGTGCGCCACCTCCGTCCGCCATTGGGGAGCCCACGCCAAATCTAGGTGTCAGCTGGACCAGTGGCTGCGCCCGGCCAGTCCTCTTCGTCTTCAAAGGCAATAGGGTCGCATATGGTGCCTAAGAGCATCTTCAAAAAGATATTTATTAACTTCCTCTAAATCAAATTATAAGAAATAAGTGTAAAAAACTTTCTCCAATAACTCACTTAAACACCTCTCTGCTTTTGAGGTCCTAAAATCTGAAGCAGTTGTTCACTAAGTTTAAATTTAAACTATATATTTAAAGAACCTGTTCGAAGAGGGAGCTAAAGTAAACCTCGAAATTTTTTTCGATGGCCCAAAAAATATTTTTTGCGGTGATTTTTTTAGAGAACTATTGAAGATGCTCTAACCACTTTCATACAGTGAGCTCTATATATTTTTACAACTACTCCCTCCGTTTCAAAATATAAGCATTTATAGGTTTAGTCAAAGTCAAACTTAAATTATTTTGACTATTAAAAATATAGAATTAATAATGTTTTATCATATAAAAATTATATTTTTTGAATTCATTATGAAATAAATTTTCATAAAAAGTATATTTTTATATTAGAAATAAGTAATTTTTCTAAATATTATTAGTAAAAGTTAAAAGAGTTTGACTTTATCTAAACCTAAAAATACTTATATTTTGTAACGGAGGTAGTAACGACCAATCATCCAAAATAAAATAAGGCTGACCCATGGTTTATCGTCCATTTTTACCAATCATAATCCATATCTAATATAGGTCAGTAAAAGTGAACCATGGTATAGTGTACTTATTGTTCTTTTTCTAGTACGGATGAGGGCTAGGTCGGAACTTTAGTTAGCCACGTAATAAAGAGACTACTTCACTACTCCACTGACACATCCCATGAAATACTCTCTTCGTTCTTTAATTGATGTCGCCGTTTACTTTTAAATTTAACTTTGACTATTTGTCTTATTCAAAAAAATTTAATAAATTTTATATATTTTGATATATTTTGATTTATCATTAGAGTCATTTGAATCATAAGTTAAAATTTTACATATTCGAACAAATTTTTTAAATAAGACGAATGATAAAAGTTAATTGTAAAAGTAAATGACGACATCAATTTAAGAACAGAGAGAGTAGGATCAAACACACTGCTAGGCACCAACAAAGAAAATGCAAAACACATCCTCTTCATCAACATATTCCTTCTACATTCGATGTGGTGATGGCACTGTTGTGACTGGCTTCCAAAGTAGATGCACTGTTACATCAAACATTATATATGGATAAGCAACACTCTACATGAAAAAATGATCATTCGCAGCTTAATTAGAGGTGTTCTACAGATTTGCTTAATAGATGTAATTGCCTAGTTGAGCCTGGCAAGACCCAAGGAATCAGTGAATGCAATCTCTCAAGATAGATCTCTCTAAGTATCAACAAAGAAGACAGAAGATGCAACACCCTAAAATTTAAATATCAAAAATCAAATAATTTTATCTTTTTTTTCTTTTCTGCATAATTTCTTATTATTTCAAAAATAAAGAACTCACATGAAATAAAGATATTTTAAATGGAGATTTCAGAAATTTAAAATGAACTGGTGACAAGTGCTTACTTCTTTCTAGTTTTTGATTCTTCAGATTTACTTGGAATTATTTGAATTTATTGGATTATTCGGATTTGAAAATATATTAAATTCTCTTTCAAATTATTCTAGTGGGCCAAATTTCCTCTCCTTGGCCCAACCAGCCATCGCAGCCCACTTCTCCCCTCTCCCCCACTCCACACGGGCCGCCGCACTCTGGTCCAGCTCGCCACAGCCGAGCCACCCCGCCCTTTCCGGTGCAGGCCGCGACTCCAGGCCCAACACTAACGGCCGGACCAGCCGCGCGAGGTTCTTCTTCCCTGCCTAGACGCCTCGCCGCCTTGCATTAATAACCCTCAGCGCCCTCGCCACGGCAGTATCCGGGCCAAATCCCCGCTTTGCCGGCCCAGACCGGGTTCCGCCCCCGCCGCCATCCCGTGCGACCTCGCCCCCCTCGGCATAGTGCCGCGCCAACCTAACCCTACCAGGAGCCGCTCGACACCTCCCCGGCACTGAACTGCCTCATGTGCGCACCATTTACTTCGCCGCCGAGCCAGTCGGAGCACGCGCCCATATAAAAGCCACCCCGGACCCCTATAAAAACCTACTTGTTATTATGTATTTATATTAATGTCAGTTACTTGCTCTCATTAAATATGAATACCACTTTGTTACCCGGTTGACAACTTTACCTTATGAACCACAGGATTTCTGTCATTAACGTCTTATAAAGAACGAAAAGTTGCCTTGTTATTAGATTGCTTATGAACTCCTATGATATGCCATGCATCACCACACCACATAACAATCATTTACCAAAAGTGAGTAAAATAAAGTGGGATAGGTGTTAGTACAACTGGTGCTAAGTGAAGAAGGGTATTTCTGGTCGTGCGGCGTGACTCCTGGTGAAGGGTGATATGATAGGTGTTAAGCTTCTGTCTGGTCCACCTGTCGTGGACAAGCGCTGCCCTGCCATATAAAGACTGGTTCATTGGACCTTAATGTAGTGATTTCATGCAACCACAGAACCTGAATAGGAAGGACTTACTCTACCCCTCTGGTTATCCACATCGAGCCCCTAAGGCAGTTGAGAGACATAAGTCGCAGGAGCAGATGTGAGACACTCACGATCCGATCTTCGATTATAGCAATAGCCCACGTCATGAGATCGTACTGCCCACAGATATAGCCCCATAGTTGTGTAATCACCCAATTATACAAGGACCAGGGACAGATGTGGTCGTTGTATCCCACGCTCTGGCTTTGGGAATGTGCTATTGCATCATTAGGACTTGGAAAACCCCGAGAGATGATCCTGTTGCATCTTGAGGTGGGATCTGTGATAACCTTAGCGTGTGTTGGAGTGAACATTATGCAACTCTATTGATCAAGAAAAGAATATCATGTGGGTATAGTGTACAACCTCTATAGAGTGTATAATCTATCCGAAAATACCGTTGTCATAGTATTGACACACTACAGCTTGAGTTCTTTGATTAGTCCTAATATTATCTTTGTTGGAGTGAGTGGGTGTAGGTGCCCGTGTTTTGGAAAGTACCTAGCTGCGATAGTGGAGGCCCTTCCAGTTAAAAATTGAGAACTTACGAGAAAGGTGACTTCTCCCCCAGGTCCAACCTCTAAAATACTATTAGAATAGGAACTCATTTCTCCCTGTTTTGAAAACATTTCCATAGAGCTCTTGCATAAAGTGTTGCTTTCGCTAAAGAGAAAACCTTAGCCTTTCCTTATGGGCCATCTATGCATGAATAAAGCCATGTGTAGGGTTAGGGCTTGCTAAGTACTTTCCGTTTTCACCCTTGATGCTGCCGATCAGATGAAGAAAAAGGTGATGCTGAGTTCAATGGCAACATGTAGGACTCTCATTCTTCGCGCAAGTTTGCATGTGGTTTTTGCTTCTTGTCATTCTCTCTTTTGTAATGACTGTTCGAGGTTGATTAATCACCTCGCTAGTTTGCAATTTAAGACTTGTTTATAAGACTCTATTTGGGATAATATATGTAATAACTAGGGTATGTCCAATGGAACCACAACGTTTCATGCATATCCCAAGATGAGACTGATCATAACACACCAAAAGGTATTGCTGAAAATGAGAAGAAACTTATTGAACATCGATCTACAAAAGGTGACAATATTTTTGTTGCACTGAAATTTCTTGTCTATCCTACTTTTGTAAAGCAACCGCTAGTATCACCATTTATCTATTTATCTTTGTCAATGTTTGATTTGCCCACTAGTTCTTATGATAAGGAAAGGTTGTGTGTGAATATTTCTATTCTTCCTATGCAACAAGAAGTGAATGAA
This sequence comes from Zoysia matrella, assembly GCA_001602295.1. Lineage (NCBI taxonomy): Eukaryota > Viridiplantae > Streptophyta > Magnoliopsida > Poales > Poaceae > Zoysia > Zoysia matrella. The sequence goes on along the minus strand of BCLG01005653.1, from coordinate 19,916 downwards.
TTCGATACTCCTAATTTTTATCGATTCACTAGTGCTAAAATTAAAAATTTCACAGCCGTTACATGTGAAAATGATGAGCTGAAATTGCTGTCTTCTCCAAACACTGTGGGTTATATTAAATATGATTCTTTTTGTGACCTTGCTACAGTAGAGAGGATGATATTTTTGAAATCCGAATTGTCTTTGTTAACTAGAACCAATTTTTATGTTATAGGCAATTATGATTCTAGAGGTATCTTTATGGTGCATAGAGTTTATATTTGCTCAAATTTGAAATCTTTTTGCATGATAAAAATAAATGACAAACTAGATGATAGAAATACAAAATATCATGTCATGTCATGTTTATCAAGTTTTTCTAAGACAACACACTTTATAGCATCTGATAAGAATGATAATGATGCTGATCGTGCGGATTATTTTAAAAATATATTTTGCCAAAAAATTGATCTTGCTGATTCTTATAATAAAAATACTCCATATGATCCTTTAGTGTGCAAAGATGACTTGTTTGCATCTCGTGATCTTTCTAGCTATTTGTGCGTTCCTATTACTAACCATTTGCAGAAGTATCAAAATACCCAAGGGAGAAAGCCGAGGATGGCTTTCCACAAGAAGGGGAGAATAATGAAATTATAAGGATATTTGGGCCACTAAGTGATTGCATTCAAATACCCTAATGGCCTCCACCTTTTCATGCAGGTTGTAGGGCATGGTGGAGTCGAGATCTCGACAATGAACTTGAGTCAAAGATGACTCCAAAACAAGAAGAGGAGGATGATGAGGACATCTGTCCTTTAGATACACACAGGACTCCTCAAATTAGTATCGATGAAACTCAGGCACGACAATTGAAATTAGAGGTGAGCTCGTTTGTAAACATGTGTCTTCCTTCCTTTGAGAATAGATTGCTACCTAATGACTTTATCATGATTAGGAACATTGGAGAGAGTCAAACGAAGCATGAAGAAGGACTTGGAGATGCTCAAAATTTGCATCACACGTTCGACCCCGGAGAAGATTCAAACAACTCAGGTTCGAATCTTACTCGGACTCCAGGAGTAGCCTGCACTAAAACGGATGCCACGGTCTCATACGAGCTCCGTTTTGAACGTTCTAGATATGTATGGAATTAGGTTTACGATGAAACCTAAAAATCGATCACTGATCCAATTTGACTACCTCTACAGGATAGACCTCAACAGAAAACTGTTGAGTAACAGCAAAGAGATAAGCTTTCCAACGGATCTAATCTCGTGCGAAAATACTTCCTAGACCTTCGAGAATCATTGAAACAAGATGACGTCTAGAAACTACCCTAGTGCTGCGACACTATGTTTTGGTCTATGGGCTGTATATCTTTTCTAGGCCCATTAGTATTAAGTTTTCCTCCTAAGAACGTCCCAACCTCTATATAAATAGTAGCCGCCATCACTAGAGATAGGTTTTGATTAGTTTTCATCTGTTATCAAACAGTTTCGTCGTTTGACGGTTTGTTGGTTTTCTACCTTCGAGTTTTAATTCAGATTTCGCAATTGAGTTGCGTTCTTCCTTGTTTTTGCTTGTGTTCTTCGATTTGCAGGCTGGGATAAGCTTTCTTGGCGAGGTCAATCGTGTGCGCACGGTTGATAACCAGAGGAGAAGTGGTGCTGCAATTGTGGGGTTCAAATCGTGTTGATTTGAGGCTGAATCGATTGTGTGTCGCATCTCCACCAAATCGAGAGTTATCACGACCTGATGGAAGATCGAGAACCACGTACCCATCAGTACGTGTGTGCCCACTACTGATCTAGAGATTGGTACAGTATACACGGGATATCCTAGAAATTGGGTACGACAGAGTGGTATCAGAGCCATACTTGCCTGTCGGATGAGACCAGAAGGACTCTAACCATAGGAGAGTGATTTTTGAGATACAAACTATTTTATAAAACCCTGCTACGGTTGGAACTCCGTACACTCTTTTCTTGCTATATTTAAATAACTTATTTTGCTGACTTTGACCTTCTTTCATTGCACATGGCTATGGACGGGTGGACCTACATGGGAGTCGAGGCAATCAACCTCACCGGATTTCCCGATGTATTCGCTCGCTCTCTGACCCGGTTCGAGTACACTGCCCCCGCGCTGTACCACTGAGGGAGCACGAGGGTGAGGGGTACTACATGTGCGAGATAGTGGCCAGTCTCCCCGCTAGCCATGTGCCTCCTCAGATTGTGACTTGTGTTGGGGCCACCTTCTTCGACACCTTGCAGGCTATGGCATGCGAGGCTTTGCTGATGTTCTGCTCAGCAAAACTGGAGTACACCAGGCCCACTCCGGTGAAGTACTTCCTGATACTGCAGGACGATGACCCTATATGGACTCGTCGTATGGACACTCTAAGGGGACTTACAAGGGTTGTGGACGACCTCACCCTGGTGGAGACTACGCTGTACGTGACAGCGTTGCACAAGCTCTACGACGACTTTCGCAAGCAGAGGGCTGTTCACACCCACCGTGCCACCCCCGCAGCGACTCTGGCTCGCAACCTGCAGACACATCTTGACTCTGCTCAGGCCGCTCTCGACGTAGCTCGTGAGCATGAGGAGAGCCTCAAGAAGGCTCAAGCCGACGACCGAACTGAGCTGGAGGCCCTGCGTCAGCAGCTTAGCCAGTACCTGGCAGGAGTTTGCACTCGCCGTACGGGGAGGAGCATGCCGGGGATAGCCGCCTCACCCTGTGTTCCCTACGACACACCTGAGGGGTGCCGGCTGGCTCGCCAGGGAGAGCGCCAGAAGACCATGGCTCATATGCTGGTCTTCGCATGTAACGCTAACGGGAGACAAGTTCTACCATCTCACGCTCTAGTACTAGACCAGGCAACACGGAGTGCCATCTCTGAGGCCCTGCGTCGGTGGACGCATGACATGGGAGGTCCTAGCAGTGGTTCTATAATCGGGGGCTACATCTCCAGTGAGGTGTATGTGATTTCTGTTCTTTCGTCAAGTCGTGCTAACTCTCGATTTTGTAGAGATGCGACACATAATCGATCCGGCATCAATCAATACGATTTGAACTCCGTAACCGCAACACCACTTCTTCCCTGGTTATCAATCGTGCGCACACAATTGACCTCGCCAAGAAGGCTAATCCCAGCCTGTGAATCAAAGAACACAAGCAAAAACAAAGAAGAACGTAACTCAATTGCGAAATCTGAATTAAATCACGAAGTTAGAAAACTAACAAAATATCAAATAACGAAACTGTTTGGAAATAGATGAAAACTAATAAAAAATCTAACCCTAGTGACGACGGCTACTGATTATGTAGAGTTTAAGACGACCTTAGGAGAAAACCCTAATACTAATGGGCCTATAAAAGATACACGGCCCAAAGGTCAAAAGATAGTGTCGCAGCACTCAGAGCAGTTTCTGGACGTCATCTTGTTTTAATGATTCCTGCTGATTCGTATCGAATTTGGAGATGAAACCAGTGCCTTTGGAAAGTTTATCTTATTAGCTTTCTAACCATATCTATAATGTCCAAAATGAATCTTTGGAAAGTTTATCTTATTAGCTTTCTAACCATATCTATAACGTCCAAAACGAATCTTGTATGCGACCTGAGCATCCGTTTTAGTGCAGACTGCTCTTAGAACCTGGGAGTAACTCAACTCTGAGTTGGATTGACCCTCCTCTAGGGTCAAACATGTCTTGCTAGTATTGAGCATCTTCAAATCCTCCTCCATGTTTCCTTTGACCCTCTTCAATGTTTCTAATCATAATAAAATCATTAGGTAGCCATCTATTCTCAACGGAAGGAAAACATATGTTTGGGAACAACTTAGCTCTAAATTCAATTGTTGTGCATGAGTTACAGTAGGTGGAGGAGCGTTGTGTGTATCCAATGAAGGGATGTCCTCATCATTCTCCCCCTCTTGAATCGGAGTTATCCTTGACTCAAGCTCATCTTCGTCTCTGATGTGGCCCCATTGTGTTGAGGGCGTGGGCCAATTCATGTTCGCTCCCGAAATCAATTCAATCTGGTGCTCAATCCGTCGAATGGGTGACGGACCTGGAGGTGCCTTGGGTGGAAAATTATCATGATATTCCTGTAAAAGGTTAGAAATCAGAGCATCCATAGAAGAATCAAGATCCTCAAGTGAAAACAATGTATCGTTGCTTGTCAAAGTATAACATGAAGCATTTTCATCATAAATTTCAGTAAGATAAGATTTTATAGCAAGCATTACTGGACTTTTCAAATTTATTGCTTGCTGATTTTTAGATGTAGGAGGATGTTCTTTCTTTTCATTAACAAGTCTATCCATATCAGCTTGTACATTTTCAGCAGAGGTCAAAGGTAGTAAAGTAATTTTCTTTCCTTTATGCATGACGGTATATGTATTACTTTTATCATAATGGATAGCATCTTTATCATATTCCCATGGACGACCCAATAATAATGAACAAGCTTGCATAGATACAACATCACAATCCACAGAATCAACACAGATGCCAATGAAGAAAGAGACTCGACAAGTTCTCGTTACCTTTGCCTTACCGGAGTAGTTCCACCAATGGATATGGTACGGATGTGGATATGGCCGTGTGGGTAAGTCAAGCTTAGTGATCAAATCAGTACTCACTAAGTTGTTGCAACTCCCGCCATCAATGATCACACGTGCGCACCGGTTCTTGATCAGAAAGTAAATCTGAAATAGATTATGGCATTGAATCTTATCAGGGTTTACGTGTGCGGAGAGTGCTCGTTGAACAATGATGGTCCTGTAAGTCGAAGTATCATCTGCACCAAATAATTGGCCATCATCATCGTTTTTATCATCAGATTCTTTGTCTTCAACATCCGAAGTACTTATGTATCCTCCATCTTTAGTAACAATGTATGCCCGCTGACTTGGGCAATCTCGCTGCATATGTCCCATGCTATGACATTTATGGCACTTGATGTTGGAGGAACGTCCTGTTGAAGTACTAGAGGATGTACTCTTGTTAGGTACATGAAAAGATGACTTACCCGAATCAGAAGATTGCGCCGAAGGGGCTGATTTTGGTGGTGTACGTGTGGTCGAAAAAGGAAATGTCGACCGTGGAGTTTATGTACTTTACTGTTTTGAACTTGTCGTCCATGTAATTTTTTTTCTACAAGCACAACAAGGTGGAACAACTCTTGGATAGAATCATAATCTTTATAATCAATTATGTCTTGAATTTCATGACGCAACCCAACATAAAAATGATAGATAATATCCTCAAAGTCCTCTTCTATCTCACAACACATCATACCCTTTTGCAATTCAGCAAAATATTCTTTAACAGATTTATCATGTTGTTCTAAGCGTTGCAATTTTTTATGCAAATCTCTTTGATAGGAAAGAGGGACAAAACGGTTACGCATAGCAGCTTTCAATCTATCCCAACTATCAAGTTGCAAGTGTGCTTTGCAAAGATCAGTCCACCATAGTAAAGCAAAATCTTGAAACTTACTAATAGCTTGTCTAACTCTATATTGTTCAAGAAATAAATGAGATGTAAATTTTTGCTCTATAACCATCTCCTAATCAAGATAAGCCTCGGCATCATAATTACTAGAAAAGGGTGGGATGGTAAACTTAATCTAAGGGAAAGGTTTGTAAGGAGCACGATGTTCATTACCTCTCATACCTTGGCGGTTAGGGCGATGTCGATCAAGCATTCTGTTTTGTTGTTCTCTATCATTGTCAACGTTATTCTCACCTAAGTTCTTGCCATTAACTTCATCTTCCTCTTCCTCTCTCTGTTGTGGTCGACGTGTCGCAAATTTTGTCATACGAGTTGAGAGACGCTATAATTACTGGTTCATTGTCTGTAATTACTAGGTCATCCTCTGCTCGAGCTTAGCAAGAGTGTCAGCAAGTTGATTTTGACTGACAATATAAGCGAAGTCGTTCAGGGAGTTGGTAGCATCAGAATTCACTTTTATCACTTGCAGACTTACCCTTTCCTGCCATGGTTAGAAGGCAACAAAGAATCAAAATGGGATATTATCCCTACACTATGGTGGCAGATCTGCAAAAGAAAACGATTTACCAAGTTCTTACACGGTTCTTACCAATGCAAGGCAAAGGATAGTACAACTGGTGGCAGGAGAGACCTAGGAGTCGTAATTGCACAATTGCAGAGTCAAATACAGTGTTGATCCGAGATGGATATGTGAAGCTTTAAGGGCTGAAATAATGGTTAGTGGAACACAATTCAATGATAGATAGTAATGCTGAATAAGTATTTCGAGTATGTAATTATAGTTGCTAGTCTAATCTTTTGAAAAATCTAGATGCGAACAATGATAAGAATGCACAAAAATTAGCAATAGACGCGGCTCCAAAGATCAATGATCAGCACGGTATAGCACAATACAGTGATGTCACCTTGATGATGTCACTTTTTAATTTTTCTTTTGAACTTTCACTATTTTTTTAATTTTTAGAGGCAAAAAAACAGAAACACCAAGAAGTTTTAGACCGATCCTATTGGGGATGTATTCTATGAAAAATCACAAAGATGACTGAAATTGCACCAAAAATCTTGTAAATTCACAAAGGTCCACTTCCAGGGGAATTTGGCCTTGAAAATTTTTTGAACTCAAAAGAAGTCAGGGAGAGCCAAATGTGTATTTTCATTTTGAGAATTTGAAAAACAATTCACCTGATTTCGAGTTCGTATGAGAAAGTTAAGCCCATTTTACCGAAGGGTGCCGGGACATGTTTTTGTAAGGTGTGAAAACGCAAAATCGATTGACGATTTTGTGGATGATTGAGCAGCGACTGATTATGGAGGGCCGGATCTATGAAGGGTGGATCTGTTTGTGGTCGAAATATGGGGTTGGTGGGTGGGATAAAATTTCGATGCAAAGAAAATAAATAACAGATGTAAATACATAACAGATCTGAATGATGCAAACGATGAACGATGAAGGCAAACAACTGGATGCAAAAAAGATTTCGAATCTAACAACTAAAACACAAACTAGGGACACAAACTCAACACTATAGACTCTGAAATAAAATTATGCAAAGGCTAAACACGACTTGGACAAGGAACATCTAATGATCTACTAATTTTTTTGTTGCGGCTTTTTTTGGACGATAGGATGAACGCAAAATAAACAAGGATAGATGCGGATCTGATGGTATACCTAAATCTCTGATTACCACTTGATGTGTACGTGATTTCTAATCTTCTGTTAGGTCATGATAACTCTCGATTTGGGAGAGATGCGACACACAATCGATCCGGTCTCAAATAAACACGATTCAAACCCGCAATCGCAGCACCACTTCTACTCTGGTTATCAACTGTGCGCACACGATTGACCTTGCCAAGAAGGCTAATCCCAACCTGCGAATCAAAAAACACAAGCAAGAACAAGGAAGAACGCAACTCAATTGCGAAATCTGAATTAAATCACGAAGTTGAAAAACCAACAAACTGTCAAAGGACAAAACTGTTTGGAAACAGATGAAAACTAATTAAAAACCTAACCCTAATGACGGTGGCTACTGATTATATAGAGTTTAGGATGAGGGGCAAATTCTAATTCTAATGGACTTAAAAAAGATACACGGCCCAAAGGTCAAAAGATACTGTCGCAGCACCCGGGGCAGTTTCTGGATGTCATCATGTTTTAATGATTTCTACTGATTCCAGTAGAATTTGAAGATAAGACTGGTATCGTTGAAAATGTTATCTTGTTAGCTTTTCAACGATATCTAGAACGTCCAAAACGGATCCTGTATGCACCCTGGGCTTCCATTTTTTTGTGGATTGCTCCTGGAACTCGGGGGTAACTCAACTCCTAGTTGTATTGACTATCCTCCAGGGTCAAACATGTCTTGCTGGTGTTGAGCATCTACAAATTCTCCTCCATGCTTCCTTTGACCCTCTCCCACATTCCTAATCATAGTAAAATCATTAGGTAGCTATCTATTCTCAACGAAAGGAAAACATATGTTTGGTTACGAGCTCATCTCTAAATTCAATTGTTGTGCACAAGTTATAGTAGGTAGAGGAGCATTGTGTGTATCCAATGAAGGGATGTCCTCATCATCCAGCTCCGGCCCGACATCTACTCCGACTTCGACTCCGGTTTCGTTCCCGACACCTACCACAGCACCGCTAATGGGAGGTTCGGTCCCGATCTTTCGATGGAGATGGTACACACGATTGGTAAAAGGAAGCAACGTTCACGGCCTGACTACAATTGTCCACGACGTTGCGCCTTAGCGACCGATACATCAATTCCTGATGGTCAGCGCGATCAACCAGCCACGAGGGCACTCGTCCTGCAAGCAATCGTAGAACAAGCAAGAACGAGATGAACACGCACTGAAATGCTAGATAAAAATATGAGTTCAATCTGAAAACATAAATGGTGGGGTTCCGATGGCAAGAAGACGTGCGATCTAGTCGACACACGCACTCCAAGCGAAGTTTCAACAGCTAAACATCAATCTATAAAAACTGAATTGTTCTTGGTGGCGGCTGAGGCCTCAAACTAGGGTGGAGGATGACCAAGGGGTGCTGAGGTCGACCTCAAAACTTAGGACGTGTCCCTAATGGGCTCAACTCGGTACACGAGCCAACGACCCAAGTTGGGATGACACAGCACCTTCTATAGAAAAATATTTATTGGCACTGACTCCAATGTTGAATGAAGGTGGGGCCAAATTTGTTGAAAAGTAGACTTGATAAGCTTTTCAAGAAATACTTAAACGTCCAAAACGGAGCCAGTATGAAGTCGTGGCAGGCGTTAGAAATTGATGCTGTCCTGCAATCCTAATCCAACCTGTGTGACTCTATCTTCTGGTTGGTTTTCTCCTTGGTTCCTAAGCAGCACAAGAATACACGTATTTCTATGGTTTAAAGAAGTTGAACATGAGCTTAAGAGTGAACTTACTTGATGATTAAGTTGACATGCCGGGCGCAAGTCATAGGACCTATAACAAGAATATGTGTAGGTGTAGGAAAGTAGGACGTATCGATGGTGTTGATGTCCTCATCATCGCCCCCCTCCACTTGAATTAGAGTCGTCCTCGACTCAAGTTCACATTGCAAAACCACCACTCCACAATGTCACATCATCCTCCCCACTTGATTTGGAGTCGTCCTCAACTCAAGTTCAGATTGAATACCAGCCACCCCACCATGCCATCTACAAAGCGCAAAAGGTGGAAGTAATGGGGGTATTTTGATGCAGTCATGTGGCACAGCAAAGATATATAATATCTCATCATTCTCCCCTTCTATTATAGCAAGCCGTCCATGGATTGATCCATTGGTCACCATAGTTGCTTGTTATTATATTGGGATGAGTAATGAACACATAGCTAGGGCACAACAACAAATTCTTCTGTTTCATGAGCTGCTCCTGTTGATAGATCACAAAAGTAGGGAAACTTCGCAAGGCATTAGTGTTAGTGCCTGCTATTGTTTGATCCTGTGTTTTCATTTCAAAAGTGTATTTCAGATTAGTACATATGACTATTTTAGACATTAAGAAATCTCCAATGTCATCATATTTGCCAATTGCATGAAAAGTACAATAGCTAATACATTGCAAACTGCAATTCTGAAACAATTTCTTCTCCAAATAATTCGGGTTACAAGGAACATCAAATTCAATATAACCTAAAATAGTCAAAGAAGGTATGAACTCGAACTTTTTGCTATTAATATCAGTGCAATGAAAAGGCCTATCCTCAATAAGTGTGTTATCAAAAGTAACATTTCGATCTGTATGAACTAGTTGTGATTTTGGGATTAAAGAAATTTGTGCACACAACTTGTTATAATCATAAGCGAAAGGTGCTGTCTGTGACAAATTGTAAGTCACTAGAGGCTCTATGGAGGATTGTAAAATACTAGTGTGAGCAATGGGAAATTGCAAATCAGTATGAGCAGCATGGGTATACAGCGATGGGGTGAGGGACTCACAATGTGTTTCATTATTCTTACTCTCCTGGAATATAGTAGAAACACAAGCATCATTATCCATATCCTTCCTTTCCTCAAGTAGCTCAATGTCCCCTTCAGACTTCTGCTCACTCTCCTGCAAGATGTTTGGCATAGGACAACAAAGAAACAAGTGCTCTCTATCTAGTTGTGTTGTCAGAGATATAGTATCACACAACCCTTCTTTGTCACATTCTCTCTGTGACAAAGACACTTTAGCAACACATTCCACACATTTGTGATCTTGATTATGTTTGCTTCTACATTTAGATGATAAAAGTTCATTCTCAGCATTACATGCAAGCAAAAAACAGGTGCGAGAGTGAGTAGTAAGTTTTAGAGATGAGCAAAACTTGGATTTCAGAATTGAGGCCTTTCATAAACCTACTCATTATATCTTTCTGACATTCATCTAGGCCACCAAGCATTACACAAACCTTAAAGTCACGAAAGTATTCAGTTACAGTCATACATCTTGCCTCAAGTTGTCTAATTTGGTGAGCAAATGATCAGCATAATATGTAGAAATAAAAATGTCTCTAAAATGATGTTTAAATTCTTTCCACGATTCTAGAACTTTATTATGCCTACAAATATATTTTCATTCACGCAAGGCACCTTCAGTCAAAGCACTGAGGCAATGTAAATCTTTTCTTTCTCAGACAAGTCATGTTCTTCAAATTCTTTATCTACTTTCAGCTCCTAATCAATGTATTCATGAGCATCAAATTTTCCAGCAAAATAAGGTATAGACGAACTGACTACTTGCAAAATATCATCATGTACTTGGAGTTGATGCGATTTCATACGTTGAGAATGTAAGTCGTAAGCTCCTTTTTTTCCTTGTTGTGCTTATCATGGTTAGCAAACAACAAAACAAATTGGCAAAGAAAGGTTGTGGCACACTCTGCTTCTCTCAAGCCTGCTCGACCAAGTTCTTAGATGTTCTTACTTGCTCAACACGAGGGTGACGGTTACCAACAAGTCGGCAATGTGGAAAACAAATGTACGGGCACCGAAGCACAACAATGTCCAGCTATAGTGGGATATATGTGGAGCTATAGGATGACCAAAAGTGTTACACAAGGAAAATACTAGTACCACGTCAATTAAAAGCAAGTTAAGTAGTCATTCAAAGATGGTACTCTGCTGGTCCAAGGCTAAAATCCATGCTAGAGACGCGAGCCTGGAAACAAATGAAGGTCACAAAGAACAACGCTATTGAAGGGACAAATAAGCGTCTCTGTTTTTTTCTTTTTTTCTCTCTGATTTTTTTGTTTGCTTTTTTGGACTGAAAAAAGATGCAATGAAGTACAGATAACAGATGCTAGATCTTTGTTCTGATTGCGCCGTGCTCGGGTGGAATTTTTTGGCAAGTGAGCATCCGTCGGAAAGCTTACGTAGAGATCTTTTCAGATTGTGTGAAAACGTTACAAACAAGCAACGGATTACAGAGATATGGCTGTTTTCGTCCGCAACAAATTATGTTAACTGAATCTGTTGTTTCCAACAAACTCGGATCTGAGTTTTGCATAAACCAATGAGATGTAGTGCACCAACAATAGGGATGGTGATTGTGCTGGTTTTGAAGATTCAAATGTGACACTGGAATGTGACAAGAACTCGAAACTCTAGACACTAAGACCAGCAACTCAACACGATGGTGCACCCGAGGACTCAACAAGCCCTAACTATAAGGTACTAATAAATAGGCTAAAAAAGGCTATGGGACTATGAAAATTAATCTGTTCTTTTTTTTTTGCTTTTCTGGACTGTAGGTAAATCACAGATTGGATCTGAGATCTCTCACCGAACAACCTTGAGCACTGATACCGATGGGAGCTTCGGTCTCGATCTTTCGATGGACATGGTAAACACGATTGGTGGAAGGAAGCAACGTTCACGCCCGACTACAACAGTCCACGATGTTGCGCCTTAGCGGCCGATACACCGATTCTTGATAGTGAGCGCGAACTTGTCGCGCTCAACTAGCCTTGAGGGCACTCGTCCTGCAAGCAATCGTAGAACAAGCAAGAACGAGATGAACAAGCACTGGATTGCTAGATAAAAATATGAGTTTAATCTGAAAACATAAATGGTGGGGTTTCGATGGCAAGAAGACGGGCGGCTAGTCGACACGCGCGCTCCAAGCGAAGTAGCAGCGGCTAAACTTCAATCTATCAAAACCCAAGTGTTCTTGGTGGCGGCTGAGGCCTTAAACTAGGGTGGAGGACGACCAAGGGGTGCTGGGGTCGACCTCAAACCCTAGGACGCGTCACTAATGGGCTCAACTTGGTACACGGGGCCTAAGTTGAGATGACGCAGCACTTTCTGTAGAAAAATATTGATTGGCACTGACTCCTATGTCGTATGAAAGTGGGGCCTGATTCGTTGGAAAGTAGACTTGATATGCTTTCAAAGAAGTACTTGAACGACCAAAACGGAACTGGTATGAAGTCGTGGCAGGCGTTAGAAGTTGATGCTATCCTGCAATCCGAATCCAGCCTGCACGACTCTTTCTTCTAGTTGGTTTTCTCCTTGGTTCCTAAGCAACACAAGAGTACACGGATTTTCATGGTCTAAAGAAGTTGAACATGAGCTTAAGAGTGAACTTATTTGCTGGTTAAGTTGACATGCAGGGTGCGAGTCATAGGACCTATAACAAGAATATGTGTAGGTGTAGGGGAGTAGGTCGTATCGATGATGTTGGTGTCCTCATCAGCCGCCCACGAGTCCTTGGAGAGCACTACTTGGGGAGATAGCGACAGCACCAATGTCACCGTTGACATTACTGGAGGTTACTCAGAACACAAGGTTGGTGACGACGATGATACCGCTAGTCGTGGAGACGGGATACCTGAGGCTACATCGACCTAAAGGAGGAGGATCCGTCTAAGGTCGAGTTCTACCCTGAGGACCCGATTAACACCGACCCTAGCGTGGAGATCCTGGCAGAGGCGCCGGGAGCACCCGAGGTTGGCAGTCAGGCCACTCTCGCAGCTTCAGGAGCAGAGCCTATGTACTGTTTTTACTCACTAGAGCAGCCGCTAGACGATGGGATCGTCTTACACCAGGACTGACTCGACTTTCTTCAGGGTCTGGGAGGAGTAGTGGCAGGGTAGGACTCTAGGGTGTGGCAGTTCTTTTGTTGATCTTTTGTATTAGGGATATGGTGGTGTGTATTATTTAGCAGTTTGTAGTAGTGACTCCCATGTCAGTTCTAGCAGCGTGTAGTGTACCACGCTTAGTCCCTAGTGAAACCTTGGTTGTGCTTGTAATTTAAAAAAATGGATGTGTGCTTCCTTGTTTATTCGGATCTTTTCTTGCTTGATTGGAATGATTGTACGTCACACAAAGATCACAAACGAAACTACAACCTCTATAAATTTGTGATTAAGAACTTAACAATGATAAAAAATGCAGACCTATCTTCTTACTTTTACCTTGATCTTTTGCAACAAGAAGGATGCCCCCAAGACGCTCCACTCGCATCGAAGCTCACAAGGCTCGCAATCGCAACAACAATGAAAGATAGGAACGGCGCCCCCGACAGGGATGTACCGCCTCCTGAGGACCACTGGCTAACTGATGCCACTCCCCGAGGTGGAACCATGGGGCACAAGATGGAGTAGGAGTGGAGGAAGCACTGTCCAGGAATCACGGTGAAAATCAAGTGGCACATTCCGCTCCCGCCAACATTGCAACACCACCCCCAGCTCAAGGTGCCATAAGAGGAGCTGCTGCTAGAATTGCTTCACAAGCAGCAGCAGTAGAACTGGCGCAAGGCGCAGCAGAAGAAGAAGCCCTTCCATACCCTCCTGCCAATTTGTCGGATGTGATGGCTACATAGACCCAACTGCTGTATACCATCGCACAAGGGATGACTGGTCGTGGAGGGCCTAACAGTCAAAGCCAGATGTCAGAATTTATGAGAGTCCTCCCACCTACCTTTGACAACACCGATGAAGAGCCTCTAGTAGCCAATGACTGGTTACACGATATCACCAAAAAACTCAACATGGTCAAGGCTAATGACCGTGAGAAGGTTGTATTCGTCACTCATCAGCTTGTAGAAGCAGCTGGCGAATGGTGGAACAACTACAGGGAAGCAGTTGCAGATACTGAAGCAATTCGCTGCGATGAGTTCCAGCAACCTTTCCGATCTTATCACATTCCAGATGTTGTTATGAAGATGAAGGTAGATGAATTCCGTGCGCTGAAACAAAGGCCCATGACTGTCAGCTAGTACATCAAAAAGTTCACAAAGCTGGCACGCTATGCCCCTGAGGAGGTTGACACCTACAAGAAGAAACAAGATTGTTTCCTGGAAGGACTGAGCCATGCTATGCAGGCTCAGCACTCATATATATCCTGACTTCAACACCTAGATGAACAGAACCATACTCTTGGAGAAAGCACGGGCAGGACTGGAAGGTGAAAGGAAGTGTAGTTCCAGGGGCAGAAACTAAGGCAGCAGGACCGAGCTCAGCGACCTAAGTTTGGGAGGCTCCAGAAGCCACAACATCAGCCCACTGTGCAGTACTGCACCCCGGGGAACCTGCCACAGCCACAACAGTCAGTGCACTCTGTCCGACAGCCGATGGCGCAAATCATAGCACCACCCAAGCTTCCAATGTGATAAGAGCATGCTTCAACAGTCGCAACCCAGGTCACTTGGTTGCAAATTACCCCCATAACAAGCTACCTGCCGCCGTACCTGCCAACTGTAGAGCCAAAACTGTCATTTCAGGAGCAGCTCGCAACACTCACTGGTCAGCAGTACAGCCAAGAGGGATACAGCAGTACGGACACAGACACATGAACCATATTCACGCCAGTGAAGCAGAGGATGCTCTAGACGTTGTACTTGGTGAGTACCTAGTCAACTCAATTATTGCTAAAGTTTTGTTCAATTCAAGCTGCACATTCGCTCGTCTCTTCTAAATTTGTTGTTAAGTCTTGTTTACCCAATATTTTACTTGAGAGGCCAATGATGACAAAGTCCCTTCGGGCTACTGTCAAATGCAAACTTGGTTGTAAGGTGGTCAAAATCCTTATAAGTGGGGTAGAATTTGTGGAGGATTTGGTAGTTTTGAAATATGAGGGAATGTATGTCATACTGGGTATGGACTAGCTCGTCATAAAGCAACCATACTCTGCGCAGACCGTGAAGTCACAATTATCAACCATCGGGGAATCACAGCAATAAGCCGACCCTATAGACAGCAAGTTGACCCCATGGTATGCAGTATGGAGGTGAAAGAGATAGGAGAAGTGCCTGCAGTTTGTGAGTACCCTAATGTGTTCCCAGAGGACCTACTGGGTATGCCTCTTGATAGGGATGTCAAATTTCTGATCGACCTAATCTCTGGGGCGACACCAATTGCAAAGAGACCATATCAGATGGCAGTAAATGAACTGGCAGAACTTAAGAAACAACTAGTAGAGTTACAAGAGAAAGGATTCATGCGACCTAGCTCTTCACCTTGGGGTACACCTATACTCTTTGTTCAAAAAAGGATGGTAGTCTGAGGATGTGCATTGATTATTGGTTTTTGAATGAGGTCACCATCAAGAATAAGTACACGTTACCACGGATTGATGACCTCTTTGATCAGTTGAAGGGAGCAAGATACTTCTCTAAGATTGATCTAAGATCAGGTTATTACCAGTTGAAAATGATCAGTTGAAGGGAGCAAGATACTTCTCTAAGATCAGGTTATTACCAGTTGAAAATCTGAGAGAGTGATATAATGAAGACAGTGTTTGTAACCAGATATGGGCAGTATGAGTTCACAGTAATGCCTTTTTGACTGACCAATGCCCCAGCAAATTTCATGAACTTAATGAACAAGATATTTATAGAAGAGTTAGATAAGTTTGTCGTAGTATTCATTGACAACATACTTATCTACTCTAAGAGAGCTATTGAACATGAAGAGCATCTCTGGGCAGTGTTAGGATGCCTAGGAGAACATCAACTCTACGTCAAGTACAGCAAATATAAGTTCTGCTTACAAGAAGTGTCCTTCCTGGGACACATTATCACAGCAGAAGGCGTGGCAGTTGACCCAGCCAAAGTGGAATACAAACTGGAAACAGCTTACCACAGCCACTGCGGTCAGATGTTTCCTTAGATTGGCCGGATACTATAGGAGGTTCATTGAAGGATTTTTCAAAAATAGCCAAGCCAATGACAAAATTGACTCGGAAGGATAAGAAGTTTGAATGGACCTCGCAGTGTGAACAAAGCTTTCAGATCTTAATGTCACAGCTCACAACAGCCCCAGTGCTCACACTGCTGGATATTCACAGACTTTGTGGTATACTGCGATGCGTCACGACAGGGACTAGGATGTGTTCTGATGCAAGAAGACCGGATAGTGGCATATGCATCACGCTAGCTGAAGAAGCACGAAGAAAACTATCCCACCCATGACTTGGAATTAGCAGTAGTAGTTCATGCACTGAAGATTTGGAGGCACTACTTGATTGAAAATAAGTGTAAAATATTCACTCATCATAAGAGCCTGAGGTACATCTTCACGCAAACTAAGCTAAATCTGAGACAGTGCAGATGGTTGAAGTTGATCAAAGATTATGGCCTGGATGTTCAATACCACCCAAAAAGGCAAATGTAGTAGCAGATGCCTTGTTGCAAAGCTCATTGCCACTATATCAAAGAAGAGATAGAAACAACAGACTTAGTGCAGGAAATGAGCAAGTTAAATCTGTGGATAGTAACTTCAAGCCTCGTGAACACACTAGTGGTAACACCTACCTTAGAGGACAAGATCTGACAAGCTCAATCCCGAGACCAGAGAATCTAGGAAATAAGAGAATTAATTAAGAACGGGAAGGCCCAAGGTTTCAGGGTTGATGAAGATGGGACCTTATGGTACAAAAAAATGGATTTGCGTACCTGAAGTGGAGCACTTAAAGAGGGTGATACTAGAAGAGGCACACAACTCGGCATACTCGATCCATCCGGTATCGACGACGATGTACGAGGAAGTAAAACAAAAGTACTCTGGTGGGGTGGAATGAAGAGAGACATAGCCGAGTATGTAGCCCGCTGTGATAGCTGCCAAAGGGTAAAAGCAGAGCATCAAAAGCCTGCAGGACTTCTACAACCCTTGCACAACCCAACCTAGAAGTGGGATGAAATTCCATGGACTTCATTGTGAGCTTACCTCGCACATAGAAAGGAAACGATGCCATCTGGGTCATCGTGGACCGCTTGACAAAGGTTTCTCACTTCATACTAGTCAAGAAAGAGGTCCGAGGTGACAAGTTGGATAGCTCTATATAGATAATATTTTGAAGTTGCATGGTGTACCTTCAAGAATAGTTTCGGATCGAGGCTCACAATTTACTTCACATTACTGGAAGAGTTTACAGAGCCTGCTAGGAACAAAATTGGTCTTTAGCTCAGCATATCACCCGCAGACAGATGGGCAAATAGAATGAGTAAACCAAATCTAGAGGATATGCTACGTGCATGTGTATTAACGTATGGAAAAGATTGGGAGAAGAGTTTGACCTTTGCCGAATTCTCCTATAACAACAGCTACAAGACCAGTCTTCAAATGGCACCTTTCGAAGCACTGTATGGTTGAAAGTGCCGAAATCCATTGATGTGGTCACAGGTTGGAGAGCGATCTTTCTTTAGCCCAGCCATCAAAAAAGAGGCAGAACAAAAGGTCGCGGAGGCTAGAAGCAAGCTCAAGACAGCACAAAGCAGACAAAAAAGTTATGCCGATACCCGTCGAAGAGAGTTGACCTTTGATGAAGGAGATCATGTGTATCTTAAAGTGTCCCCGATACGAGGGACCCGGAGATTTCAAATTCGCGGTAAATTGGCACCACGATACATAGGACCGTACAAGATCCTAAGAAAGATTGGTGCAGTAGCATACAAGCTTGATTTACCGACTGAACTGTCAGATGTACATTTAGTATTCCTTGTGTCACATCTGAAGAAGTGTTTGCAAGTGCCAGAACAACAAGTGCCGATAGAAGCAATGGATTTACAACCGGATCTGCAATATCAGGAATTGCCTGTTCGGATCCTAGAAACTACCACCCAACAGACTCGACAGAACATGACTAGATTCAGTCGCGTACAGTGGAACAATCACACCGAAGCAAAAGCTACCTGGAAGCAAGAAGAGGATCTCGGAAAGGAATTCCCATATCTTTTCAAGAACAACAATCTCGAGGATGAGGTTCCATTTAAGTGAGGTAGGTCTGTAACACTCTAAAATTTAAATACCAAAAATCAAATAATTTTATCGATTTTTTATTTTTCCGCATAATTCCTTATTATTTTAAAAATAAAGAACTCACATGAAATAAAGATATTTGAAATGGAGATTTCAGAAATTTCAAATGAACTGGTGACAAGTGCTTGCTTCTTTTTGGTTTTGGTTCTTCGGATTTACTTGGAATTATTTGAATTTATTGGATTATTCGGATTTGAAAATATATTAAATTCTCCTTCAAATTACTCTAGTGGGGAAAATTTCCTCTCCTTGGACCAACCAGCCGCCGCAGCCCACTTCTCCCCTCTCCCCCACTCCACTCGAGCCGCCACATTTTTGCCCAGCTCGCCATCGCCGAGCCGCCCTGCCCTTTCCCGCGCATGACGCGACGCCAGGCCCAGCACAAACGGCCGGCCCAGCCGCGTGGGGTTCTTCTTCCCCGCGCTGCCTCCGTCTCCGCCGCGTGCGGGCGCCGCCCAACCATGGCGCGCACAACAGCGCGCCACCTCACTGCCTTGCATTCATGACCCCGCCCTGACCACGGTAGTATCCGGGCCAAATCCAAGCTTTGCTGGCCCTGACCGGGTTTCGCCCCTGCCGCCGCCGCGGTGTCGGTCGCCTCATGCAACCGTGCATTGCGTCGCACGGCACAGCACTGCACCCCCCTCGGCATAGTGCCGTGCCACCCTAACCCTGCCAGACGCCGCTCAACACCTCCCCGGCACCGCACTGCCTCGCGCGCACCATTTACTCTGCCGCCGAACCGGTCGGAGGACGCGCGCGTGCCTAGGCCCCCCTCGCCTATAAAAGCCACCCTGAACTCCACTCACTCTCATCGACCTCCCACCGCTGCTCAAAGGTCACAATATCCTTTCTTTTGTCTCAATTTCAAAAGGCCTCATCTTCTTCCTCACCTCCGGCCGCCACCACCTACACCTCCACGCCGTTGGTCACGCTTTTCTCCTTTTCTTTGCACGCAGAGCACTGCACGCACCACCTTCGTCTCCACGGCGCACTGGCATGGCCGTTCGTCCTCCGTAGAGGCACCGCACCGTGCGCCAGCACGGGCGGCCGCTTGCGCCCATCGCCGGCTGTCAGCAATGGCCCATTGGCCACACCACTCACTCACACGTGCTTGGTAGAGCCTCACGAAGCCCACGGCCCTCCCAGAGGTGGTCCAGCGCGGCCACTGGCCAGTGCCGGCAAGACTCCAGTGCCCTGCTGCCGTGCACCGGCTCAGGGCACGCACGTGCACTGCGCGTGCCGGCCCCCAGCCTACGGGCCTTAAGGCCCCGCATCACTGGGCCGCATGGCGGACCACACAGGACACACCGGCCATCGGGCCTCTGGGCCGCACGGTAGGCTCCGACCGCCCTGTGCACGCTGGGCGGTGGACCCTTTGCCCCCCTGACAGCCTCACCCGCCAAGCCTAGCCCACCTACTGGTCATAAGGCAGAAAATGCTATGGCCACCCCACAAATGAACACACAAAAATATTTCTATTCCTTTTACCTCATAATAAAATTCCCAAAAATTTATGAAAAATCCCCACTTTCCAAATACACCCCTCCATAATATAAACACTTTGTGATGCCCATTTAGCTTTCACAAATCTCATGTTAGTCCTTCGAATATTAAGATAATTACAAAAAGGCCCTTG
>BCLG01005652.1:14263-25419 GCA_001602295.1 Zoysia matrella | reverse complement strand
GCCTCCTGCGGACATGGCACGCCGCTAGCGGGGAAGAGTCGGGGAGGTTGCTACTGCACTGGGAAGAAGCCGACGAGTCGCTGGCTGCCGGTAGAGCACAGAGACCAACGGGGGAGAGAGTCGAGCAGGGAGACCGACGTCTCCACTGGAGAGAATCACGGGTGGGATTGGATAGATCACAGGACCATACGGCTCTGATACCAATTGTTAGGCGCAACACTCGCATTGTGTTGGATGACACTCAGTGTTGAGGGTAACTCTCAACATGTTTCTTACTCACTACAATGCCATGACCAACCTAAGGGGTTGGGGATACATATATATATATAGGCTTGGTGGGCAGCCAAGCATATGCTAAGATGCTAGTCTAAGATGCTAAAGCATAAAGCTGAAAAGCTAGTATAAAATGCTAAAGCATAAAGCTGAAAAGTTAGTCTAAGATGCTAAAGCGAAAAGCTGAAAAGCTAGTCTAAGATGCTAAAGCGAAAAGCGTAAAGCTAGTCTAAGATGCTAAAGCGAAAAGCGTAAAGCATAAAGCATAAAGCATAAAAACGCCTGCACTAGACTTATTCCATCATAATTATGAAAAATAGTTTCATAATATATATTTTTTTTATTAACAAAGTCAACCAAATATATAAAAATCATTGGTCAAAGTCAATTTGATCAAACCTAAAAGATTGGATAGAGGAAGTTGCGGATATCAATTTAATATTCTTCTTTTTGTGGCATATATATTCGAGGCATAATGGACAGTTTTGCCTTTGACGTGCAGACTAGTGTAGCACTCGTCCTATAGTACGGTCAAATATGTGTTGAAGGGTGTTCACGGAAGTATAGGGAGGAATATCACATTTCTTACCAGAACTTTCTGCGTAACACTGCGACAAACCTTCGAAAATAATCAGATTTCAGAAGCACCTCGCCATACGATACAATGATCGACATAAGTAGAACAAGAATTCATTGAACGATTATGATGACCTCTTTACAGGATCTTCGACAACTCTTTGTGGAGAAAAAAATAAAACAAGCTCTCGCCAGTATATGTCTATAGTTGGAGGCTAAATCTACCACAGGTTTTTTCCACCATGTGTATGGGAATTAATTGTGCTCTTTTCTTTCTCCTATTTGGAACGCTAACTACTGACAATCTTAATTACCTAATAGAAGAAACTATACACTGGTGTCTTACAGACTTCCTGACCTACAATAAGAGCTTACCCGATCTGAACTCAGTATGATACAGAGTACACTTCCTGCAAAACTTCATGAAGATGGCAACTGAATCTTTTTTTACAACGGAGATAAACATCAAAAGTGCTTTGAGCACATTCACGTGCTCCTGGCGATCAGACAATCCAACAAATTATGAAAACTTGAGACCCTGTTAGGGGGTTTCCAAATTAATCATGGATCTGCACTGAGTTTAGCCTTCAGTTGTTTCAGCAGAATTCTGCCTTCCCTGATAAAAGCAGTTCAAAAATAGTGAACCAACAACACAATAAATTTGTGTACTTTCTAAAGCAATTAGGTTCACTGCTTATGCTGGTCGAGCGTGAGGCATAGGTATGCAACTGTTCTTATAATGATGGATATGGTTCCATATTTTATCTTTCCTTTAGCAAGATTATATGAAGATGATTAGGGACACATCATTGATGCAGTGTTAGCATGGCAAATTTTAACTTTATGGACGCACCTTGCTCTTCTCTAGCCATCCAAGTCCCCTAGAGAGCAAACCCATTTTCTTGTTTGGTGCCTCTTGGTTTGGCTCTTGATTAACCTTCCCAATAAAATTGTTCGCGCGTGGTGAACTACAAATATGCCAAGTAAATGAAATATTACCATGTGAACATAGTATTCAAATTTCAGTAGAAACATGAACCATATATGATTAGTGGCTAAAAAAGTCTAGGTCTAATACTGAAGCAATAGTCAGTGAGATATAAGCATCAAAAGCCAATTAGTAATGCCCATTGTGAACGTAATAAGTGGAAGCTGGAAGTTCAATGGGGCAGCGAAAAATGTACCTTGAAGTGGCTTTAACCTGCCCGGCCTGGTACTGCTTTGTAGCCTCAAGCATTGTTTCTGCCATTACAGCCCTCTTTTCCATTTGTGAAAGTGCCGCCATTGCTGCCTCGTACTTCTCCTGCATGCAAAATGAATGGGCATTCAGGCATCCACCTTCTGACAGAACAATTTGTGCTACTAGCCAAGTATGAAAGTAGCAATCAGACTAGTTACAAAATTTTCTCTAAAAGTTAACCTGGAGCACATAAGCAGCGTATTTTTTTTCAGCAGCATCTTTCTCAGCGGCTATGCGGGCATCTTCTGTCACTTTCTGTTCTTGTTCCATTCTTAACAAGATCTGTACATGAAAGTTAATGTGTGCATTTAGCTAACCAGATGCTTAAGAACCAACAGAAAATAATCATAGAACAATGGCAGTAAGACAATACCTGAAGCATTGCTTGCTCTTGTTCTTGCTTGTCTGCAAAAGCCTTTCGCAGTTCAGATACCTCTGCCTCCAATTTCTCAACCTGTGAGTCTTTTCTAGGTCAACAATCAATGAAGAGGATTCAAAGGAGTAAAGCAATTTATCATCTGGAAAATCTTTTAGAGGTTGTTCGTCCAAAAATAATTCCAAGACATGACAGTCAAGGATGTAAGATTCTAACGAAACCATAATACCTTAGCACTCAACATTCGTCTATTATCATGCTTGACCATCTCCATTAAAGCAGTTTCCAACTCCTCACCTCTGAAAATATAAATAAATATAAGCTTTAGGAACATATCATAACAAGCTATATTGACAAAAGTGTCACAACACAAACTAAGCCTTATGATTCAAATTACAAATAATTTTAACACTGTATCATGAAACAGAGGAACAGAAATAGAGATGAAATTAGTCAACCAAGGGGCAAAAAGTAGATGTTTGTGGAGATGCGAATTGCAAAAGATATAAAGCTGGTAAGACAATGGACAAATTAAATCGACTTAACCAAGTAATATTATTCAAATCATTGTATCCTGAACCAAATACCTCAACTGCAATTTAATAGTCTTATCTCATAAAGGCACAAAAATGCTCCAAACAAAAAAGAACCCAAACCTGAGTTCAGCTGATCGTTTCTCCTCCAGCAGCTTGCACAATTCAACCTTTAGCCATGTGATCTGTGCGAACATTTCATGCATGTAGGATTCATAATGTAAGCATAAGAAAGAATGTTCACATACTTGGATTGTAAATAACTCAGGATACCATCCATAGAAAAGAAATAAAAGATGAAAGAACCATTTAGTTAGCACAGAACCGTGGTCACAAGTATTAACTGCCAGCTTAAGCCACACTCCCTCCATCCCAATAAAAGCTTATTTCTATCTTTTGTTGACTACACCTTTGACTAATGATTTCTATAAATTTAATTAAGTTGATCAATATAAGATTTATATTTCTAGATTCATCATGAAAAATATTTTCATAATATATAATTTATATATTAATAAAATTAATTAAACTTATAAAAATATTAGTCAAAGTTGCAGTCAAAGAATCCTATAAATAAGCTTCTATTGGGACGGAGATAGTATAAATTAACAGAAACAATAAGTACAGTATTTTTGACAAATTTACAGGAATGAATGGCACATCAGAAGATGACTAATAACAGTCTTACCTGATCTTGAAGATCAACACCCTGATCCAAATCATTCTCTAGCACAGAACTAGTACTAAGGTAGGTCTCAAGATTTGCTGATCCATTCCCATTCACTGATGAACCCTCTGCTCCTTCCTTGGAATTAACTTGTGGGCATACAGATGATGGATCATGCTTAAAACTATATAGTTTGGTTGCCAAGCCTTTCTTATCTTTCCAAGAACTGCGGTCTTTTGATCTTTCCTCCATTGCAGTTACAATCTCAGGCCTGTGCTTTTTCCTTAACTCTTGCAATCCCATTTCTCTGATTGATTGAAAGCCCATACAAGCTGTCAATACAAGCTGGCTGCTGTCAAAAGTAGAGCCAGCAAGAGATTGAAGTAGTGTAATTGCGTCTCCAGCATCTTTTGTGGTCACCAATGCAGGTCCTACAAATTAACATACTAAAACAATAAATATTTTGGTAAAAAGGGGGTGAATAAAAAGACATATACATCTTTATACAAAATTAAAACATAGCTACATCGTCAAAAGAAAAGAGAGAATATACCATATAAATCCAGCAATGCAAGTGTCGTTCGAAACAACATTGTACGATTTCCTTCGAAAAGGATGACATCCCAAACACGAAGAACTACAAGAGACGGAAACTTTCAATTAGATGTAAACCATTATCTGCTTCACCACATACATGGCACACGAAATATGAAACCTTTTTTTTTAAAAAAAAATCAGAGGTTAGATTTTTCCATACCCTAATAGGAGGATTAAGATGTTAGTAAGCTATAACGGGAATCACCTAACTGTACAGCAGTGAGGTGAACTAACAAAAAAATTATTCGTATAGTATATAAGATAATGAAAACAATATACTGTATAAAACCTGACCACTTTCCCATGGAAGCATATTGACGAAAATTGAAAGAAGCCATGGCCCAGTCACCCATGCCACTTGCACTCCCAAGAAATCCATATGTTTGGCTGCAGAGTTACAATTGGTGTAAGTGGCAAGGCCCCAAAAAAAAATCAACAGTAGAAATCTAAGTGTAGGTACTTTGATATGCTGTGCCTTCAAAAGTATTTAACTATAAATGCACACTTTTTTAGTTGAGAACATAAAAAGAGAGAAATATCAATAGTTATAATTCAATTGGAATGAATACCAAGTTTAGGGAATCTCTCTCGCACAACCTCCTCAAGAACGAGCTGGTCAACCTGTGATTTAAGCAGGACATTTTCAAAATGTTCAAAGGAAACAGGTCAAGCATCATGACACAAAACTCAAAAAAGTACCTGAGATTCAATCATTTCTTCAGTGTAATAACCATCAAAGTAATCATCAATAACTCCTACTAAAGCCCTGAAATCATAAAGTGACAATAGAGACACCATGCAATGTTAAATACAAAAAAGGCAACTAATTATCTTTCTTTTATCTATATACAAGGCATATAACCTGAACATACCAAAATGCATTTTCTTCAGGCATGAACAGCAAAAACAAACCAGCAAAAAAGTTCATGGCCTGCGAGAGAGGAGAAAAATAAAGATATACGATAGAAGGTATCAAGGTACTTTGGTTTTAGTGGTTGCTCAGAAACTGGGTTAACAGCGTGAAGCGTTTGGAATGGAAGATATGTGTAACCCTAGACAGCATCATACATGGTCGTAAAGTTAGCTAGTTATCAAATTGTTTATACTGACGTCAACTTGATCAGTTTTACCAATTGCTTTAAATCTCCTCATTTTTTTGCCAAATTCGCATAGGTATAAAGCCCAAAGAAATCTTTGTTACTATTGCACCAATCATAAGTTCAGGAATAATTATTGAAAAGTGACGACTCCTCATAGATCATAGTGGGTTACTTACAAAATGTCAAAGTCCTAGTTGAGGCAATAAATTAGAGTTTTGCGGAAGTTCTCAACAGAACTAAAATTCTGAAGTATGGATCTTCATGGGTCACATGAAAGACTTAGCATGGGTTACACTTACACCATTTCATATTTACATGAAGACTTTAGCTTACAAGAGGCCAGGCAAAATTTCAGAACTCTTCAGTGGGCATAGTTTACCTGGCAGTACCCAACTGATGGATTATGCCTTGCATATGCCGTTAATAATCGCCTCAATGCATTTCTTCCATCCTCATCTAATGCAGGGTGTCCTGGAAATGTTCGTGGCAAGTCCTGTAACGACAACAGACAAATCAAGTGTACAGAAACACCAGAGCCTGTCAACCATGGAACTCTATCAATTCAAACTGTTCAAATAACAACCTTCTCTATCTGGCCTTTCCACTTCTCAGACTTTGAAAGCTTTTTCTGGGCACTTGTCTGTTCGTTCAGCACTGGGTCCTCGAGGTCCTTTTCGTCTGATTTCCCTGACTCTTGATCAAGCAATTTCTTGTAGTACCCACTAATTTTCCGAGTACCAACACCCACAAATGCTTGCCATATCTACATTGAAGTCAACCATATGTTAGTGTAATGGAATCAAAACTCAGACAGAAGGTTGACAGCATCAAGTTGAAAATCTGGTTTGCAGCTGCACCTCTCCTCTAAGAGCCATTGGCACACCTCCACGAACCAAGCTCTCCAGCTCCTCCTTCCAAGGAAAAAAACATCCACCATCACCTCCCTTCAAAGCATTACTTGTCGAATCACCAGGTGTCTCTTGTTCCTGCTCCACTTTCTCAGTCAAATAAGACTCATCAGCTGGCTCTCCTTCATGACTCGCTTCTGCAGTCTTTCCTTCCTCTTCAATAGAGGGAAGATGTTTTTCAACCTTTCCATGAACATCATTTGCACCTTTGTCTTTCTTCACCACCCGATCGCTCATCATTTTCTCGATGATGCGAAGCGATGCCCGCACCCGCCTCTGAGACTCGACCTTTATGGGCTTCAGTTCATCCAACAACCCCTTGTCCAAGGAGAGTTCTACCAGCTTTTCCAAGCTGAAATTATTCATTTCTCCCAAGTCTTCTGAGTCTCTACTAAGGTCCTTTGATTCTTTGACCATCTCTGTGGAGCCACTACTAGTCACCTCTTTCAGCTTGTCCCTGTTATCAGTTACATCTTTCATGTTTCCTGGCACACCATTTGTTTCTCGTGATTCATCACCAGCATCAGCCTCCTTTGGGTCTTCCAATTTGTTCATGTCTTCTGCATTCCCAGCTTGTTCCTCCGCTCCTTCTTGCTCGTTATGCGTACCAATATCAATTTTCTCTACCATTTGAGGCCCTCCATCGTCTCCAGCACCAGCATCAGCCTTCTCTAGGTCTTCCAATTTGTTTATGTCTTCTGCATTCCCAGCTTGTTCCTCTGCTCCTTCTTCATCATTATGTGTACCATTATCAATTTTCTCCGCCATTTGAGACCCTCCATCGTCTCCAGCATCAGCATGGTCATTGGACCCTGAAATGTTTGGCGTGTTGGGCACATCCTCAGACTCAGCCAACCTGTCCAGGAAGTCCCTCCACCTATGCGCCCTCTCCTCCTCCTCTTCCTAAAAAACAACCGTCCAAAAAAAACCAAAATTTTCACATAAACAAACAAAGAACACAACATTTTCACTCGGGCGAAAGTTACCTTGTAAATCTTGGCGTATTCGCGGAAGCGCTGCAGATGCTGCGGCCTCACCGCGAATCCATATGCGTCCCTGCGCCAAACCTCAGCACCATCAACCACAACGTCCGGAGGCAACCCCAGCCACGACGGCATTAACCCCAAGCTAGCCCCAACCTACTACTCCTACCAGACAAATACCAAAACAAGGAACAAAACAGCAAACAAGAGAAAGAGGAGAGAGGTCGCAGGCAAAGCGGGCAAAGGGGACGCCTTTGTTGGTTTTACCGTGAGTCGGCATCCATGGGGATCAGCGCGCATTAAAGAAGAAACGACAGGGCGACCTTGGCACCGCACGCCACGGATTGACCGGAGCCATAAATCCTAGCCCGCGGCCCGAGATCCTCGCACATGGAAATGGCAGGGAGATTCTGGAAAGGGAATCAGGGATTGCAACAGATAGCGGCAAGACCCAGGGGATTCGTGATCTGGTGGCGTTAATCGCGCCTCTCGCGCTGCCGCCGCGGGGCCCGAGGAGGGGGAGGCCGGAGGCCCAGGCGCGAGGCGACGAGGAGGAATAGAAGAAGAAGCGGCAGCGCAGATCGGGGAAGGGGAAGAAGAGGACCCGGGAGGGAAAAAGAAAGGTCGTTTTGCATCGGCGCGAGAGCGCGGAGCACGTGGCGCGCCGCACGACGATGTCGCGCGCGCGCGCACCCCCGGCTCGGCTCCTGCATGGATTCGATTCACGTTTTGGAGAAAGGGCGCGAGGTGTGCGCGCGATAGTACTTCACCTCTTGTACTCGAAGCCGAAGGCCGCGGCGCCCATGGCCGCGCCGTGGTGGCCGGCCGGTCGCGGCGCAGCTCGGCTGCCGTCGAACACCTCTGATGCGAAGTGGAGGCCTTGAACCGGTGCAGAGTCTGCGGATCCAAAAGCCCAAGCGCTTGGTTCAAGTAGGAGGAAGACGAGGCAATAATAAATTTAATTTAATTGCTGGGTTTGAACAGGATTTTGGACGGGGATTATAGTAAAAAAAAACGGCTTCTAATCATAACGCAGTGTCCCTCGCGCGTGGCGTCACCGTTCCTGTGCCGCGAGGCCTCGAGCTTTGACCGGATCCCGTTCCTCTGAATCTCAATCTGAGAACAAAGTCATGGTACAGCAATTACCATGCGAGAAGATACACATCAATACTGTAGCATATTTTATTGTAGTGATAAATTTGATGCGTCTCTTTCAGATCGAAAAGATGAAACTATATCTTAATTTAGGACGGTGAAATTTACTCTCAAATTGAGAAGACCCGATCCGCTTTGACCTAGTACTCGCCTTTTCTACATGTGTGTTCCAGCTCCAGCCGGATTAATTAGACGGCAGATTAAATTAAATCATGACAAAGGTGACAAATTTTTTTACACGACTCTTCAGGCCCGTTTGGAAAAAGAATGAAAAATAGAGAAATAAAAAAAATATAGAAATAGAGAAAACACAGCAATTGGAAAAGCGAGAAAATCGTAGGAACCTGAGGAATGTAATTTTTTAGGTGTTTGAAACACAGGAAACTCGTGACATAGGAATCAAAAAATATAAAGATAATTGATACTGTATAAAGGTATTTAGATCTTCTTTGGAGGCATAAATTAATTAATTGATAGAAAATATAAAGATAATTGATAAATGAATTGATATAAAATTGATAATTGAAGTACGGTATAAAGGGTGATTGGAGGGGGGTGGATCGGAATTACGTTGAGCAGTGGCAGTTTGTACTGATTCATCTTCTCCAATGGAAGTTGATTTACACCATTTTTTCTCCAAGCTTTAACGGAAGGAGTGAAAAACGGGAGAGAGAAAGGCAGCGTGAGCGAAGGAAGCGTTCCTTTAGATCGGAGTGGAGGTTTGATTTCCTGTGAAATACAAATGCCTCATTTCCTTTCCAGAGGAAAGGAATGTTGATTTCCTTTATTTCAAACGTGGTGCTGCATTTCTTTTCCAGAGGATTGAGTTCAAATATCCTTTGAGTTTCCTTTGTTCAGACAGCTCCTCAAGCTTGACCGAGGGCGATATGGCTGCTAGAGCTGCAGAACATCTGGCGGACTCACCACGCAGGTCATTGTAAGAGAGACGGACCCTTTGGGCTGCCGTGGTTATGGCAGACCTGCCCAGCCCGTCCTGGCTCAGGGATCGTGGGCTCATGGTAACACAAGTGCGGCCGCTATTTCGGTCCACGTCAGCCCATGGCTCCATGCATGAGGCCCAGGTGACGCTTTCTGCGGCCTCGCTGGCCCGGAAACAATTCATCAGGTCTACTACAGTACTCTGCGTTCATTCTGAACTTTTCAATTTTTTTAAAATTATAAATTATTATCATTTTTTATATATTTTTTTCTCTTTTAAATACATCTTCACTCTATTTTTTTTTTCTTCCTCTCATTTGAACTTCTCCTTTTTTTTAATTTTCTTAATTTCTGTACCAGTTCCAAAATGATTTATAAAGCGCTGGACGTCCTAACTAAAACGACAGATTTGGTGACGCGACCGAGCAACGGCCCCAAAAATATCTTGCGGACACCTATCCCGCGATCAGTCTGGAACGCCCGTTTTCCTTTCGTTTTATTTAAAAAATTATAATAAATTTTATTATAATTTATTTTATCATCAAATATATTTAAAACACAATTTAAAATTTTATATATTCAAACTAATTTTTTATAAGATAAATAGTCAAATTAAATTTGAAATCAACAGCAACATTAATTTAAAAACAAGAAAAATATAATCTTAGTGCGTCCGGTCCCTTTCGCAAGCACAAAAGAAAAGAAACTTTTCCAAACGAATGGCCATAACAAGATACCATCATCAAGAAATTGAAAACAAAAAATTGAAATCAATGAACTTTCACACCTTGTACGACAAGACGCTGAAAGTTCATTGACTCCTATTCGTGTAATGATACGACAACTAAAATTTTTTTCCCAATACATAGGAGTGCCATGTCTCCTATTTATGCATAGTAGCATGTTTTTAGTTGTTCATCTAAAAATATTATGTTAATTTTACATAAACTTACATACTCTCTTCTTTTTTAAATTGATGTTGCCGTTGATTTCAAATCTCAACTTTGATCATTCGTTTTATTTACAAAGTTATAATAAATTTCATATATTCTTATGTAATTTACTCTCTCCGGTTTTAAAATATTAACACGATTGATTTGTAACATCAACTTGATTTGTCTTATTCAAAATTTTTGTTAAAATATATAAAATTTTATTATTATTTAATTTATCATTAGTGAAATTTAAATCACAGCTAATAATTTTATATATTTGATCTTTTTTTAAAATAAAACGAATAGTTAAAGTTGATATTAGAAATCAATAGAAAAGAGAATAATTTATCATCAAATATATTTGAAATATAATTCAAAATTTTATACATTTAAACTAATTTTTTGAATAAAACGAATAGTCATAGTTGAAGTTTGAAATCAAATAGAACGAAGAGAGTAAGTTTATAAAAAAAAAACCTTCTATTCTAAAATATAAGTGCTTTTTGAGTTTATTTAAAATCAAAATTTTTAATTTTTAATAATATTTTTTATAAAAAATATTTTTAAATATAAAATATATTTTTATGAAATATTATTTCATAATAAACTTAAAAATATATTTTGTATAACATAATATTATTTATTATTAATAATCAAAATAATAAAAATTTAACTTTAGATTAAATTAAAAAATATTTATATTTTATAACGGATGATGAAGTACGGTGTACATCGTAGGTACACCCCTCGTCGACGAGATACCAGTGTCCGGCTGCAAGCCGTGGCCCGCAACAAGATCCCCGTTCAACCAGATCTGCGGCGGCCCCATCCCCACGAAGTGACCGCGCAACACGCAAACAACCAGCCCCATGCC
>BCLG01005652.1:3879-14258 GCA_001602295.1 Zoysia matrella | reverse complement strand
GCCGGCCTGGGCTGCTGCCGTCGCCGCCCGCCAACCACCACCACGACGGTGGCGTCGGGCGCTGCAGCCGCGGCGGGCCGCTGGTTCCGGTGGACCCCGGCGGTTGCGTCTGCCGGGGGACTGTGCGCCGCGCCGCATTCTCGCGGCGAGGGGATGGGATCTGACGGGGCGGAGGCGAGGAGGAGGCAGGTGGCGCCGGCGGTGAACAGGGTGGTCAAGGACGTGGCGGCGGTGAACGGGGTGGCGACGGAGGAGGGCCCGTCCCCCGCGCTGTCCAGGGTGCTCACGCTGCCCACCGTGCTCACCATTGGCCGCGTTGTCGCCGTGCCGCTCCTGATAAGCAGTAAGCGCGACAGAGGAAAAGCATGCTTTTTCCGTCTCTTCTTCTTTTTTAACCTTTTTTCGTGCGTTCTCATCGATGATTACGGAGTGTTGCGTCGGATAGGTGCTGGAAAGTTGTGATTTGTTGGGGCTGTTTGTTCTTATGTGGAGTAGCAATGTAGGAATCCGCGTGTTGATCGTTGGTTCGTTGCACGCCATTCAAAATTTCAAACTGCTTTTGTGGCAACTAGATTGCTGTAGCAATTTGATCGAATCATCTGCCTTGCTGTTGCCAGCGATCAAAGTTAAAGCATGTATTTAACCTCCCTGGTTCACGGCCATAATCTCGCGTGAACAGTTACATGCTGTCTTAATAGCGCATGAAAATAGTTTTAAGTTGGTTGAAATTGAGTAAATTTCACAAAACTACATGTATTTTATCAATATTATCACAAAACTACAGATTTAAGCCATAATTTTAGAAAACTACAGATTTTGTATCCAATTTATCACAAAACTACAGATTTTATGCAATGTTTCTGAATTTTACTGTAGCAAATCTGTAGTTTTCTGAAACCATAGGTTAAATCTATAGTTTTGCGATAATATTGCTAAAATACCTGTAGGTTTGTGAAATTTAGTACTAAATTGTTGAAATTTCACTCAGCCTGTGCTTTATGGACTGTGGCACATAACCATACATATTTGGTGATTTGAAGGATACATAGAACAATGGAACCCAAAACTGCAGTTTCTTGGCCACGTCTTCCTTCACGACCTTCTCAGGGTGGTTGTGGAGAGTAAAGATCCTCTGCAGTCGACTGCCAGTGCAGTTGTTCAATGACACGTGGGCCTTGCACACTGCTTGGCCCATGCCTAGCCCAGACCCAGTGACGACTGCCTCGGCAATCAAATGCCGAGGAACTCAATCTGATTGTGGAGGTACTTGTTCATGTTGAGGAAACACACCCTGCACAGGTAACGTAGTCTAGACGTTGGCATGAAGGATGGGGTTCGATCTATGTAACTGGAGCGACCACAAAAGCAGGAGTTATGTACCACAACCCATAAATCCCAGGGTTTTATGCTGCTTGTGTCCCTTCGAAATTTAACTTAATGAATTCAATTCAAGAGGAGGATGGAGAGGAGGATGATGGAGAGGAAAAGATGTTAAGATTATCCGAAACATCAAAAGTTACCGCTAGAGTAGATGTGTCCAACAACATTTTTTTTTTACCCTAGCAACCCACGGCTTTACGGAAAAAACTTGGAACATCTTCTTTATTGGATCTTGGTGATGCACAATGTTAGGGTAGTTTGACTACAGAAATGTTCGATCGACTCCAATAATTCTCTTAATTTTTTTCTTGTCT
This sequence comes from Zoysia matrella, assembly GCA_001602295.1. Lineage (NCBI taxonomy): Eukaryota > Viridiplantae > Streptophyta > Magnoliopsida > Poales > Poaceae > Zoysia > Zoysia matrella. The sequence continues at coordinate 12,564 of BCLG01005652.1, read as the reverse complement.
CTCAGTAGTAATGATAGTCTGACTACAGAATTATTCATTCATCAGTAATTATATTCTTTTAAATTTCTTTAGGTGACAAAGGTTTGTTATTTTATTATCAACAGCTTTCTACATGGAGGGTCCTTGGGCAGCTACTGCCACAACTGGCATCTTCCTTGCTGCAGCAATCACCGACTGGCTAGATGGTTATATTGCTAGAAAGGTATGTCCTATGTGAGTATTATTCTATACAGGGTACTATACCAGTGTTTTGGCTTCTCAGTTCTTAACATACTTGATTTCTATGCAGATGCAATTAGGAACACCTTTTGGTGCATTTCTTGATCCTGTGGCTGACAAGGTATTTTTTTTTTCTCTGCTTCCCTGATCTCAAAATTGTCTTTTCCTTTCTTCATATTTACAATTGAGAGTTTGAGACTGTTAAATTTATGAGCTACCCATATGATCTAACTTACGCTCATTCTCTACTGCAGCTTATGGTTGCTGCAACACTAGTTTTGTTGTGCACCAAACAATTGGAAACCTTACCACTCATGGAGGGGCCATGGCTTTTAACAGTTCCTTCCATTGCTATCATTGGAAGAGAGGTAGTTACTTTGCTAATTTACCTTTCCAATTCACAAAAAGATGGTTAAACTGTTATTCCTAGTAAAGATATTGGCTTGCATAATATGAAAGTTTAGCCTTGTGTATGTCATTTATATCGACCTGTTGCAGATTAGTACAGTCAAGCGTAAAAATCATACCGTGTCATTTGAGCACAATATTGTGATGGTGGGATCATAAAATTAACTTGTTTGATCACAGAATTTTAATTTTTTGAGCATTGACGTGTTGTCGTGGATTAGTTACAATGAAGTAATTCGAGAGTAAAAATCATATTGAATCATTAGACCATAATATTGTCACGATAGGATCATAAAAAGTACAAGTTTGATTACAGAATCTAATCTTGTAAGCATTGAGGTGTGGCCGCATATACAGTGCACTAATCCGAGCGTTAAAAACCCATGTAAGAATGTTGCTTCAGCTGGGTCGAGATGTTTTGGCAAAGAAGAATCTCGCAACTCTATACGAACCTGTCAACAAAACGATTGTCCCTATCCATCTGCAAAGAGGTATGGATTCATTAACGACTAATTATTGCAAATAGTCGTACCAACAAATTTTAAAAAGAAAATTAAAGTGATGCAGCAATGAATTAAAAAATTACAGTGGGAAATCACAATACCGCACCTGTCTTGCCACTGCCTCCATCTAGATGACCAAAAGAACTAAAGTAGCAGGAGATCACAGAGAGCGAAGATAAACGTTGGATCGAACAAAATGTATTTGTGTCCGGCGTCACCGTTGAGATCGCAAAACAAAAAACACCGGTGATCACCTGGTTTTGGAGGAAGAAATCGGGGGTGCAGGTGCTGCCGGGGGGAGTCAAACTTGCGGCAGATTTTGAGTTGAACACTGCAAAGAGGAAGATGCAGCAGCTTAGTCGTGGCGCAGATTTTGTAAGTTCAAATTGCCGGGGAAATCAAACTGACGTGCAGCAGCTTCGTCGCCAGCGAGCCGGTGATCACCTGGTTTTGGAGTAAGATGCCGAGAGCGGAGAGGCGCCAGCATATTTTGTGGTTTGAACTGTCGCAGGAACAGCAACATGCAAATCAATTGGCGAAAATAAATAGGCAGGCATGTCATGCAAGGAAAGTGCCATCTGTTTCAATGGCAATAAAATCACGTTACAATTATAGGAAACTAAAATCTCGTTCAGGTTTCAAAATGGAAAGCAAAATATGGAAAGCAAATCAAGTTGGGGTTTATTTCTGAACCTGATTTTTTTTCTGTTGGTTTTTTAGAAAGTGTGATCAAACCGGTTTTATTCTGGTCCATCCGGTTTGGCTAGGGAGTGATTTAATATATAACACCCTGGGAGTTATACACACACAAACACACACACACACACACGTCTGTGGCTTTTGTTGATATATGTTGTTCCATGTTGCGTATCTTGCATATTGCCTTATGGATGTTTTGCCTGAACTATCTCTGCTTATTTGACCTTTGTTATGCTAACCCCTCCAGCTTACATTCTAAGTTGAAAATAGTACAAAACCTGGCCATTATCTTGTAATTGTAATATTATCGAGTGTCTAACCAAAGCATATATGTATAGAATACATGTTAATTATTTGAAAATGACAAGGTGCTGTTTAGCCAACAATTACCTTTTTAGTGAAGCCAGCGCAGCACAGATTTGCCCTTATACCAGATGGTCATTCCTCCATGTTGCATTGTGCTTTGTTTGCAATAAAACTGGATCCTGGACCTTCCTTGTGTATTGTTTTCTTCCAACTTCAAGAACCTTGAGAAGGTGTATATGTTGGCCTAAAAGTGAGGAGACTCACCACATTCGTCTGACAACCTTCCAAAAAATTTTCCTTTGAAGTATATCGTAGGTGCTGCTGTGTGGTATGGGAGCTTGCTATGCTTGCCATTCTAAGATATCAACTTTTCTTTCATTCTAACATATGACTTCTCTTTTGTGTATGTAGATTACAATGTCGGCTGTGAGAGAGTGGGCTGCATCTCAGAATGGCAAAGTTCTTGAGGTTCACCCATACTTTGTTACTCTTCTGGTCCATTTTTATTAGAAGGTCAACAACTAAGGTTTTCTTTTTATTTTTTCGCAACAGGCTGTGGCAGTTAACAACTTAGGGAAGTGGAAGACAGCAACGCAGATGATAGCATTGAGTTTCCTTCTTGCCAGCAGAGACCCAAGGTACCTGAAACCCTTTTATTGGTGTAAATACAGATTTGCTGATCTTTTTTCCAATGAATATGTGATATGGTTCGTGTTATATTATGTGCTCTGCTTTGCAGTCTACCTGCGCAAGGTGTTCTAGTTACTGCTGGCATTGCGCTCCTTTATGTGTCCGCTGGACTGGCCATATGGTCCCTAGTGGTGTACATGAGAAAGATATGGCGGACACTTCTAAAATAGTATTAGTGTATAGTGTGATAGAAGAAACAGAAACAGGGAAAGTTCCATTCAAGATCATACATTCTTTCAAACGACCGCAGAGTTGATGGCCTAGAGCTGGTTGTGATCCTCGGTAATTCACGTGTCACGTATTTTGGGTGCATTATCTGCTTAATATATTTGGTGGATTCTGAGGAACAATCATATGGTAAGCTGCTGAGGTGATTACTTGGGCTATTTCTAGGCCATCATAAATTGTGTGGAACACCAGATGCAGAAGATTGTAACCAATACAAACACAAAACCAGAAGGTTTGTGTATGTGGATTTCTACCATTGTAATATACCCATAATTATCATATGCAAGGAGCACAAAATTATTCTTCTCATTAGGATGTTTCCGCTATTTCCTCTCCCGTATCTGTTTTGATTCTTTTGGATGCTGTATTTCTGATGAATGGTTCATTTTCAGAAATTTTGGTTGTCTTCATTAACCATGCTCATGGTCACTGGTTCTCTGATCTGAGATGACAGCTAGGGTTGCAAGTAGGCATGCCTACAAGCCCATATATTTTAACAGGTAGGAGTACGTAATTGTATCCCTACGAAAGAGTTTTGATCATGAGCTGTCCAATTCCCGGGGCCAAACGATTTGACTGAACGTGACAATCTCACATACGAATCCTGGTCAGCAAACTCGAGCCATCATTATGCCACGTCGTCTGTTGATCCGTACCGTTGATTCACTGGCCTGACGTGATCGGACGGTTTAAACTAGCTTCGGATGTCCAGATACTTCGCGAGCGCCGCCACGCCGCTGCCGCCGAAGACGTTGCCCGCTGCCACTGCAGTCGCTAGCCGGCCGCCTCGCCGAAGCCTCCGCCTGCCGCTCGGTACCGCTGCAGCCACTCTGTACCACTGCTGCCGCTGAAGCCGCCACCCGCTGGCGCTCATGCACGCCTGGTTCCTCGCCTCGGCCGGCAACGTCCTGGCACTCATCGCCGAGCTGGGCAACCAACCGGTCAAGTAGAGAATCCTCCTCGACGGAGGCACCTATAGAGATATGTTGTTGTAATAAATTTTTGGTACCTGATACTAGTTGGCAAATAACCGAACTAATGATACAGGCAAGAATAGTTTTCGGCCAAGTCCCACTAATTGATCGAAATAATTCTGCATGCATATGCTGTTTTAAGCTTTCTTTTGTTTCCAGTAGGTTTTTGTTATGCCACCAAAAAGATTTTGAAGATTTTGAAGATTCAGACTTGTTGATTGATTCCTTATATGTAATATAGATTTTGAAGGAGTTTATTGATTCTTCTGGTACGACGTACGCTCCCTGTCATCACTGTATTTTGAAGTACTAAGTCATTTCGTCTTTTTTACTTTCACTATGAACATTGCATGTCTTAGATTTGCCCTTTAATTTCCGTTTTAAGTGAGTATAGGGCAGAACAAATGCGTTGGTCCTTTATTTGGATAAGACCCTGCAAAATTTACTTTTGAGCAAGGTAATAATCTTACCAATTTTTATTATTAGAAATTATTACTGAAAGTGAGGCTCAAGGATTATGATTGACCCATTTGCATTCCAGCATAAGAGCATTCGCAATGTATTTTACCGGCTTTGGTAATAGGACTAGGTCCCACCATGCATCGGCATTAAGCCCTGTTTGGAACAGATGAATTTTTTTATTTCTCTTTTTTTTTTGAAATTGAATTAAATTTTGTAAAATTTCTACAAAATTTTTATAAAATTCTTGCGTTCAATGTTCGATGTCACCAGTGTGCAAATAAGTGGAGCCCACACAATAAAAAATACTACTCAGCTTCGGCAAGAGTTCACTTTCTCTCTGCTCCTGCATCCCGTTCTTGCACGAATATTGTAAAAAATTCACTACTACCCGGTAGTAGTACTAAGATCCGGCAGCAACTACTACTGGTTCTCACAATGTTTACTACCGAGCAAAAGAAAGCATTCATTGTTTATTACCGAGTCTATTTCAACGTTGTGGTTGCCTTTAGGAGTTAAAAATTTGTATCTGACACTCGTATCAGTTGCAATTCTCACCTTATTGGTATACTGATTTCTTTTTTATTTGGCCTTATTACAATATTAGCTATAATTAACTTGCTTAATGATCTTTTGCAAATATAGCATGTGTTAGCATCTTTTGTTATTGTATCTAATCCTTATAACCAGGAGCTGATTTGATTTTGGGATAGTAAGATGCACTGATACTTAAACATTTTATTTTTTATTATTCAATTACATATGTACTTTGTGAGAAGAATTATCCTATTTAATATTAGAGTGGTACTCCATCTTTCTAGTTCTTTTTCCTGATTAGTACAAGCAGAAACAATGTCGGTTACTCAGGAAATTCCAAAAATTCGTGACAATTTCGAGTTCAAATAACATAGCAAAAAAAAAAAAAACCCATCCCCCGCCAAAGCCTATTCATGACGAGCGAATGAAGCTGCCGGCGTGGCTCAACGCCGTGCTGCGGGACCCTACGTCGTATGGTCACATCATCCAGCGGTGCGCCGCCGGCGCCAGCTCCACGCCCGATTCGTCGTCGCGGCCGTGACACCATTCAACTTCCTAGTCGACGCACGCAAGGTATTCGACGCCATCCCTCGGCGCTTCGCCTGGAACGCCATCCTCATCGCACTTTCGCTCCACTCGCCCGACCCCACCGCCCCGGTCCGCCTCTTCGCCGCCTACGGGGTCTCTCCCGACGCGAGCACGCTCTCGGCACTCATCAAGTCAGTCGCCGCATCTGGGCCGGCGCTCTCCCCACTGGTCCCCGGGAGTTTCAAGCTGTAGCGCTCCTGCGCGGTTTCGGGACGCAACGGGCTCATCACCGCCTATGCCAAGTTGCCAACGCCGGGGACATCATTCCGCTCTCGTGGTGTTCGATGAAATGCCTTGAGACATCGTGTCCCGGAACTCGCTCATATCATCGTACGCTCGTGCAGGGTTGTATGGTGGTACCAGGAGTCAGGAGTGCCTGGACCTATTCCAGAAGTTGATACAGCTACCTGTCTATGACGGTGTTGGACTGAACAGTCACAGTGAATATTGTGCTGCATGCTTGGGCACCCGGTCTGTCGATTTCGGAATCAGAGTGCACCAATTTGCTGCCGAAAATGGTCTTTATATGGATGCTGGAGTGTGGAACTCAATAGTTGGGTTTTATGCCAAATGTGGTCGGCTGTAGTACAATGCAAGAGAGTTATTTGAACGGATGCCTAACAAGGATCCAGTCAGCTACGGTGCCATGATTACTGCATTCATGAACCCCATGATTACTGGGTACATGAACCATGGGCATGTCGACAATGGAGCTTTTCCAGCAGGCCAATGTTCAGGGAATCAGCATTTGGAATGCTGCAGTTGCTGGATTGGTTCAAAATGTCGCCTGCCCAATGTGATTGGATTACTTCATGAGATGATTGATTATTGGATACCGCCCAATTCAGCCACGCTTTCAATCATCATTCCTTCAGTTCCTTTGTTCTAAACACTGGGGATCAAAGAATGCTCATGGTTATGCAACCAGAAACAACTATGATCCGATCATGAGTGCTGTGACTCCATTGATTGATGCTTACTCAAAGGCTGGATATCTTGATGGGGCTAGGATGGTGTGTGGACATCAATGGTAGCAGCTGTTGCAGCTCATGGAGAAGTCACAGATGCATTGCACTTGTTCAATGAGATGATCAGTTCTGGCACTACGACCGATACCATAGCTTTCAATGCCATGCTTACTGCTTGGGCTAATGCTGGCATGGTAGCTGATGCTCATACAGTTTTTGACTCTATGGTATCGCTCCTGTGATGGATATTTGCATGGTTTCTACGCTCAGCCATGCTGGGATGCTAAAGGATGCAATTGAGCTTATCAATAGTATGCCATTCGAACCAAATGCAAAAGGTCGTGGGTTCAGTTCATAATGGAGCTGCAGAAGTTTGTGATGTTGAACTCAGTCGAGTTGTGTTTGATCGATTATTTATGATTGAGCCTAAGAGCACAGGAAATTACATCATGATGGCTAGTTTGTGCTTAAATCCTGGCAAATGGGAAGAGGCTGAGACAATAAGGAGCATGTTGTGGGGAGTTGGATTGGAAAAGGTTCCTGGGCTTGGTTGGAGTTGAGGCGTTGGAACAACGTTGCTTGAGGCGTTTGGTATTGCAATTTGAAGCATTGTCCACGGGCTATGTGCAGCCTCTAAATCTTGAAGCTTGGTCCAGCTGAAGCCTTGAAGTTCAAGTTAAGCTAAGTGAGTATAATAGCTCCTATCTCTTTAATCATAGCGTGCACTTCTTGTTCCCATCTGAACACACACAGAATAGCAGTGCATCAGGTGGACCATTTCAGAATCAGGATCATAGCATAGGGTGCCGAGATGTGGAGCCATCACATATTCACATGCTACCACAAACAAACAAGCATGAGTAGAGATCAGGGGCACTTTTGTCGCCTAATGCCCCCTTGGACGGTTCACGGTTGGAACTTGGCATTATGTCTGCTGTCTGTAATTTTCTAGAAAAAAACGTTGGGATCAAAACTTTGGCCATTGGCTAATGACACCAGTTGTCCATTCCTGTGTCTCGATCTAGCTTTCAAATTGTTTTGAATCGCTTCAGTTGTCCATGTTCTAATTATGATACTGGTATCTTACGGATCGTGATACGCCTCTCATGTGACCGAAATAACCAGCGGTGAGGGACAAGATGGTTCTGGTCCTTTGTGCATGGGCTCTGCGCCATGCGCGGCATGGGCTGTGCGCGCTTGCTTTCACTTGCCGAAGAAGCATCATCATCTTCGTCAGTCCCGGTTGCAAACCTCCCATGCCTCACAGGTTAGGGCGGTGCCGAATTCATTCTCGTTGTCATCGGCTCCGCCAGCGTATTCCTCTCAACATTTGACACAACAAACACGGCAGGTAGCCAAATCTTGTCTCACCCAACTTTTTGCATGCTTGTGCGATCAGTTAGTAGTATATATATTTCTATTAAAAAGAATATCAATAGTGTATTTGAGGGTACATGAGAGGACAGCTCAAATGTCATTGTTAACTCTGCACCATCTTGTCGGTTATCTCTCTGAATCAGTTCAGTTCAAAATTGCAGAGGCCGCACAGGCAGCTCGTGAGGCAGCGCGACAAGGACACTCGAAGCGTTTTTGTCCTGGTACTCCGAATAATGGTACGTGTCCAGACATTATTTTTATCAAAAATAAAACAACTCATAAGTCGGTGGCTGCAGGAGAATTTGGAAGATGCTAAAAACACGAGGAAACGAAAATGCAGCGAGAGGAGGACGATGAGGTCTGGCCGGTGGTGGGGTCGAGCAGCGAGCGGGTTGAATGAATGAACGAACGAACCAGCATACGACATTGAAGAATCAGGATTGCGCTGCTGCAGGTTGCAACGCCCAAGGTGATAACCCCACATGTCCCATGCGACAATGAATGAATGAATGAACGAACCAGCTTACGACATTGAAGGATCAGGATTGCGCTGCTGCAAGTTGCAACGCCCAAGGTGATAACCCCACATGTCCCATGCGACCGTCTCTTTGTTAATTACAGCATTGCTTTTAGTATCGTTAGCATTCTTATCTGTACCATCTACTCTGCAGCTTTGTTGTGTCCACGCACTTGGCACCTGTTTGAGTTCAACACACTCATGTGACTGCT
>BCLG01005651.1:0-24129 GCA_001602295.1 Zoysia matrella | reverse complement strand
CCAGTATCTCTTATCTAAGATATCATTTCAAATTTATCAAAATGCAGGTTAGTGGAACACTTGCTAATACTGTCTAAAGACTCGGGTTTGCCAACAAAATATATTACGGACTATAACTCAAGGCTTACTGTATCCTTTCTAGCACATGATCTGTCACCGTATTTTACTTGAAATGCCCATTTAATCGTATCTCTTTCTTGCTTTCTCTCATCTTAAATACTACTATACTCATTTTCTAGCTGAGTAGTCCAATAATAACGACATATCTCATGTTATATGGAACAAAATCTTGCTTTCGTTTGATTAAGCTTGCTGAAACAAAAATACGGCAGAATTTTTCCCTGAACAGAATGGAACTGTATATGATACCATAAGCAGCTCCCTTAGATGAAGTAAAACCTTTTGCTTTTGATTGATTAAACTTGCTGAAACGGAGACATGGCAGAGTTCTTTCCCTGAACAAAATGGAACTGTGTATGACATCATGCTGTTTAGTTTCTTAAGCTTTATTATTCCATTATGAAAAAAACATAATAAAAATCTAGTGCAGCCACAAGGGGGACCATGGAAGTTCCATTATCCTATACACTGCAGAACATTTTTGGTGAGAAGAAATTTAAAGGAATTCTCAACTCCCTCATGGAAGCTGATTCAACAACTAGCAACATTCTAAGATTTCTGTAGGTTTTCATCAGTTTATTGGTCCTCTCTTCATATATCTGCAATTCTCAATTCTTTGAAAGTTGAATGTGCAAAATCAAATTCTTCAGTTTCAGGGCTGTGTCATATATGGACATGGAATCTGGATTCCTGCTAATGGAAAGCTTTGTTAATGCACATTCCTCAATGCAGAGGCAACCCAAGATGGACAGCTTACAAGGTACTCCCTCCGTCCCAAATTATAAATCATTCTGGAGCTCTTCATTTTTCTCAAAGTATAAGTCATTTTCGCTTCCCTATGCACTTTCTCTCTTCCCAATACCTTCCTATCTCTATCTCTCTCCTTCTCGTTTTCAGCACATCCCACCTTTTCCACTCCCCTTAATTCCCGTGGCCTACTTCAAAACGACTTATAAATCGGGACGGAGGGAGTATATTCTATTAGTTGGCTCAGTTACTTGCAGAGTGATTTTGTCATGTATCTTATAAGGTTTACAAAACCGTTCAAAACAGGCCGGTTTTGGTTTTAAATATTTAAAAAAAATTTGAAAATTTGAAAAAAATTCGGAATACCAAAAACCGGTAAAACCGAGGGGTAAACCTGTGAAACTGGTGGGTTTCAAATTTTGAAACCTAGAAATCGGTGAAACCAGAAAAATGGGTTGATAAATCGATGAAACCGCTCGATAGACCGGACAAACCGATCAGTTTCAAATCAAATTTTGTTCAAATTTTGATTTTTTGATTTGAAACGGTTTTCACAGTTTTCGTTAAACCGGTCCCGGCCGGTTTTACCAGTTCAAACGATAACAAAAACCTTGGTATCCTATGCACTTTTCTGCCCACTTTGTTTTTCATATTATAAAATACTTACCGACATGCTTTGCTTGTTTGTGCCTACATGATCTCCTTTTTGTCAATACATATTTAGAAAAATTTATTGCAATGTTATGATGACACTTTTATGGCGTTTAAACATGGAAGAGCAGATCTCTCCATCTTGGAATTGTACATTCTTGTATGCATGCACAGACTAGAAGATAAGGAGCAAAGCTCATACAACTTTACCAGCATAATGAAAGGTAGAAGCTGCTCTTTTCCCTCTTTTGTGGTCACGGGTAGAAAAGAAAACTGACACTGGATGAACTGGCGATATGCCAGAATACAGATCCATACAGGAGGCCTACAAGACTTCTGATAAATATGCAAGCACTGTTTGCTTTAGGGTATGTATGACTATCATTGACAATTTCACTTTTTGCAAATTCAACACATGAAACGTACACGATTGCTTAGTGCAGGCCTTTGAGCATCTCTTGGACCGTGAGCTAATTAGTTTTGCTGACAACAAAGGGAGAAATCAGGCACTTGAATACCGACCGGTCAAGCTTCTGATATCTTCTCGCGAGCTTGCTCAGTCGCTTAAGTTGAATACCTCCTGCCCTGTGAGTTACTGTCCATGTGGTTGGACCAGATCAATTTTCTACTATTATTGCCTATCATTCTTGTTCCTTAATCAAATGGCTGTCAATCTTTTACAGATCATGGCTAACGGTTCCTTGGTTTGGTTTTGCAGTCTGTACTTCAAAAGCTGCTTGATCGTGAAAGATACATGTAGATCCACTTATATCTGTTTCTCCAAGCTCTTGGATCTGCTGTCAAAACTTGGAACCTCTCTACATCTGGCTCTACTTAACTGACAGTCTCTGGTATTATTTCCTGTAATATTTGACCAAGGCATGTTTCTGACTCGGATAAATGCATCCACTTGTAAAGAAATGTATTATGATTTTTTGAAATGAATGGCGATGTTTTCCCGGACTTAATGCAAATGCTCATTGAAAACCTGGATCACCTGCCCTCATGTTTTTCTAAAAAAACGGTAACCTGTTTTAAGATCGTAAAGAGATGCTTTTGACTTTTGAAATAAAAAGTCAATGTATTCCAGTCAGGACTGAATGCAAATGATCAGTAAAAACATGGGATCAAATCTTGTAAGGACAGCGATTGGTTCCTATCAAGAAATGGTACCAATTCCTTCCACATATTGTAAGATTAAGCCAAATACTTTTATCACGAACGCGCCCCTGCTTGTATAGCCTAGTGTTGAGCATTCATGATTTACTTTAAATCAGAGTCACGTTCCAGTATTAGCTAAAGGACCGAGTAGGAGTATAGAAAAAGGTGCTGTCGTGGCCCTGCCGCCCCGGACACAAAACAAAACAAAACTCGAGGGTGCTATATTCAAAGGACCGGGTACTAGGTCTGCTATAGCTCGAGCGGACCAGGAAGATGGCGGCGACGGCGGCGGGCGGCGGGATCCACGACGTGCTGATCCTCCATGCGGAGAACCTCGCCAGCAACGTCAAGTCCATCAACTACAGGTTCCTTTCGTTCGCATGCACATTTTATACCTGATCTGATCCGGTGGATGGGCATGTCTAGGTTTCGTTTAATTTCGATTCCGTTTTATGCATTTTTCTTAAACGTAAGTTCGTAATTTTGCGTTCGCAGTTTATGATCAGAATACTTAGGGCAATAGAAGTATGCTTAGGTACGACACAATTTATGTTGTAAAACAATGGAAAGAGACTGCGACCACAAGCAGAATTTTTGAAATGTTAAGAAAAGCTAAATATTTTAACACTTTAATCCATAACCAGATCTCTTGAGTGAAATCACTTTGCTGGCGCCTGAATTTGTGCTCACAAGTCACGACACATTTTTGGAATGCAATTGAAGCCTTGCTATTCGAAACTGAGAAGCAGACAAAAAATAAGCAAAATAGGGGGTTTAGTGTTACTGTTCTGTTAGGTTGATCATTTTACGCAGTTTATTTTGGTTGAGTGCAAAGGATAGGAGTTGAGTGGTGTGCATGTATGTCTGCTCTTGTTACATCACGACATTTTGCTTGATCCTCAATGTGTTGTCCATTATTGTTGGATGTCATCGCACCTATGTTAGGGTATTAGGATTTGCTCAATTTTGGGTTCATCACCTTCAAGTTCTAAAAGTTTTCACATGATGATATGCTTTTCTAGTTCCTGCTCAACCAGATATTGAACTAATGCATGTCCATGCCAGTCTTTTTGCAGACCCTTGCTATTTTTTATATTCCATAGAATGTCTTTTACTCATTCACAATGCATCAGGCTGACTGGAGTTAAATTTCCATTTATTGCAGTCGGACATTCTTGTCAATTATTAGTGGAGTGGTTGCTGGAATATGGGGGTTTACAGGATTGACGGGATTTGTGTTCTACTTTCTTGTGATGATGGTTGGATCACTTGGGCTTTTGACGAAGGCAAAATTTTCGGTCCATTCCTATTTTGATAGTTGGAGCAGGATTTTGATCGAAGGAGTTTTTGGAGGCCTTATGGTAAGCCTGATTGAAGATGTGAAAAATTAGTAGAACTTTATTATATCTTTATTATTTGGTGCAAAATTCAAGTACATACTAAGCATGCCAAAACCAGCGGTGGCACAGTGCCATTTAATTTGGTTTTATATTTTGATGGCTTATCAATATTCTAATATAATCTATAGTATTCATCTATAAGAAAAACAAAAGTGAAGGAAGCCCTATTGAGCATCATGTAGGATCGGAAATAGGTCATGGTTTAGCTGTTTCCTTTCCCCTGAAATGATTGTATTGCTTGTAGCTAGCTTTTTGAAGTCTTGAAGCTAGGGTGGCATGACATTAGCATAGACACACCTTATGTTAAAGACTAGGGTTTTGTGGTGATAGAACCAAAATATTAGTTGCTTCAATTCTGACTTAGTAGTTTGAACAGCTTCCTCTTATGCTCTTTTATAATGTTTAACTATAACTATATTTTCTTTGTGTTTTGCAGTCATTTGTGTTGTTCTGGACGTATCCTTGATATCGTAACACTCATTCTTATTTCATGCGCTGGTGTGTGTTCGTACAAAAATATAAAAATTATCATTCCTTTGTGGCTTTATTGTTTTAAGCAGCGATCCTGTTAATTTTGGTGTTGAGTTCATCCTTAACATGAGCAGATTTGCCTATGATATTGTCCATATCTTCTGATGGATGAATCAAAGAACTCCTGGAAGAACTGAAGAACAATGGAATGGCTCCCTGTATAATACTAAAGTTATGCATAATATCGCTATGTGGACTATGTCCAGTTCAGCAGACTACAACTTCTCTCACTTTTTGTTAGATGCGAGTGAAGCCGTTGTTTAATTGGGATGTAGGATTATGTACTCTGGTTCACAGATTGACTGATGTAGCTGTGTTCAAGCATGATCCGTTTTCCAAGTTACACGCATGACAGTACACAGATGGTATTTGGTAATCAAGTGGACATGGTTGCTGATCAGAACCCTCATTTTATGCCGTGTTTCCGGGACGCGTCATGCGTTTGCTTGAGCCTTGCGGCGTGTATTTCTGGGACAATATGATGGTTGATGAGCTTAAAAGCTCCATTTGCCGGGGGCGAATCACCAGAAGCTTCTGGCTGTGAAGAAAAATAAACGCAATAACAAAAGTCCGCAGCACCACTGCTTTGTGCCTGACGATGGTTCGAGCTGACCTGAAGAAGCGTTCAACCCGCACTTCGCCGGTGAGATCCCCGCCCATCCCGTCCTCCCACCTCGGACGCGCGTGCGACGCAGAATTCGCCGCGCAGGCACGGGTTGCTTGTTCCTGCTAGCTTCGTAGCTGTTCTCTCGTTCCGCAGCTCAGAAAGGGGTTGAGCTGCGGTTCCGCTGGAAAAGTTGGAAGGCATCGCGTTTCTTTTCGGCAACCCACCCAGATCGCTCGGCCAGAACGAGCATTCCAGTCGGCGCGAAGAGGAGGCGGCTGTGCGTGCGTCCCGCGTCCATCAGCGATGGTCCGGGAGGAGAAGCTGGACCTGGTGCTGGTGCCGCTGGCGCTGGCGGCCCTGGCCGGCTACCACCTGTGGCTCCTCTACACCATCCTGCGCCACCCCACACGCACCGTCATCGGCGTCAACGCCATGGCGCGCAAGCGCTGGGTCGCCGCCATGATGGCCGTCAGTACCGTCTGCCTCCCAATCTCATTGATCTCTCCTCTCCGTTGATACTGAATTAACTACTAATAAACTGGTCTTTCGTGGCGCGGCGCAAACAGAACACGGAGAAGAACGGCGTGCTGGCGGTGCAGACGCTGCGGAACAACATCATGGCGTCGACGGTGCTGGCCACGACGGCGATCACGCTCGTCTCCGTCATCAGCGTCTTCATCGGCGTCACGTCGCCGTCGTCCTCGTCCGCGGCGGCGCTGCGGCTGGTGTACGGGAGCAAGGCCGGGACGGTGTTCGCGGCCAAGTACCTGGCCGTGTCGCTCTGCTTCATGCTCGCCTTCGTCTGCAACGTGCAGGCCATCCGGCTGTACGCGCACGCCAGCTTCCTCCTCGGCGGCCTGCCGCCCGGCGAGGGCGCGGGGGACGAGTTCACGGCGTACGTGGCGCGCACCGTGAACCGCGGCAGCCACGCCTGGTCCCTCGGCCTGCGCGCCTTCTACGTGTCGCTCGCGCTCTTCCTCTGGACGTTCGGGCCCATACCGATGCTGGTGTGCAGCGTGCTCATGAGCGGGCTGCTCTACTTCCTCGACACCACCAGCGAGCACGCCCACGCGCACGGACCCGCCGCGGGAGTGCGCAGGCACGGTCAGGGCGGCGGCGAAAAGGACGGCGCTGTCTGATCTGACTCGGCTCTTGTTCCTCTCTCGTGTTTGGACCACGACCACGCCAGAGCTTTTTTGTTAGCACTGTCACACCAGAGTTGGCCAGTGATCACTTAACAAATGCTCTTGCACTAGCCGATTTCAAATTAACAATAGATTGTTCTGGGAATGTCACAACACGGTACTCAAATTTTTTCGAGCACTGGTCATGCAAAACAGTGGACAGATGGTGAAGAAATGGTCGTCAGTGATATGTGATAGTGAGATACAGTAGAGCTCTGTTTCCGGGATGGTGTCATATTGTCATACATTTTACCTTTTTTGTATTTCTGACAATAAAACATTCCTACATAAATAATTTTTCTTTCTTTTTGGTTACTTATCATATATCTTCTCTTTTATGTACTATTAAATAGAAGTAAAGAAATTCTTAAAATCATTGAAAAGTGAAAAAGAAATCCACAGGCAAAATACAATGGCACCATCAGATCCGACAGCCAGTGTTTCTATCCAAGCACATGCTACGTATTCTCCATACGTTCTAAATAAATGTTATTTATAATTTATCAAAGTTAATTTAGATGAAGTTTGACCAATTTTCTATATGAAGTTAGCAAGGCACGTCATGAATTAAGTATATTACAAAAATAGATTTTATGAAGAATCCAATTATACTAATTTGATCTCTAAAAATTAATAATTCTTTCTACTATTATAGTCAAATGAGAAACTTCTACTTTTATCAGATCTAAAGTGACACTTATTTTATGACAGAGAGCCTGGCTTGGCATGTTCATCTCCTGCTCCCCTCTCCTCAAAACAAGCTACTGAATCAGCAATGAATCAAAATGTCTTTGTATACCCGGTTCAGTTTAAAAAAAACTCATCTCACAACTTTAAATCCTGAATTGTTAAGCTCTTCCAACCAGGAAAGCACCCTCAGAAAATTGGCGTGCACATGGTACTATTTAGTAAAAGGTGAAAAAATAATCTGCTTTGTGCACAACCAGGGGTGGAGAAAGGGGAGAGCAGGGCCTAGGCCAATCTATGCTAGAGGCATGACAGTAGTGTTTACAGTTTTTACCATATATGATTGTTCAGGATTCATTCTAGTACAAGCATCAATCGTGGAAACTGTAGAAGCTCAAAGCGAAAACCTTTTTTGATGAGCAAAGCTTGCCAGGGGGTCACAAGAATTCAACCCTTTTCCACCAATCCCTGCATATAATGGGAGTGGAAATCTGCAGCCAGGCTACTCCAGCAGGTGTCTCGACCCTGACGATTTCTCATTGAACACCCTCTCCCTGGCCTTCTCAGACTGCAAAAACAACAAACACTAACTTCCTAAAAAAAACAACAAGAACAACAAACACCTTATATATCGGTAGCAACGCCGTGTGAGACAAGGCAGTTCTTCACATAATTTTCCAAATCAATTTTAGCTTTGCAAGACGGAGAACAAACCATCTTGTGCCCGTCAGTGAAGACGGTGATGGCGGACAGAAGCATGGTCTGTAACAGGGACCCGCAAACGACGCCCATCCAGAGCCCTTGCCCTCCCAATTTCAGCACGAAGCCGAGGAGGATCGCCAGTGGCATCCCGAGCACATAGAACGAGCCAAGGTTCACATAGGCGCCCAGGTGCTGCCATCCGCATCCACGAGCAATGCCTGATAAACAATTAGTGAACGCACTCAAAGCTATTTCAGAAGAGTTTCGCTCATATAAAATTGGAGAAACGTAGGAGTAGCAATTTTCCCAAATGCCAATACCAAGTTTCTGAGGCTCTTTTTTTCGTTGAATGCTTGGAAAGACTAACCTGAGAGAACTCCTGTTAGACCATCTGTGACCACAGTGATGCACACCAGAGGAACCATGGTTGCAACGAATGATATCACCTTCTCTTCACTGCTGTATGCCTGACCCACAAGATGTCGCGAAGCAAAAAGAGTTCCACTCACGATAACCGCATCCATTACCGCCATGGTCATCACAACACGTACTGAGAATCGAGCTCCTTTAGGGTTCCCAGCACCCAGTTCATTTGCTACTCGTGTGCTGTCATCAGCAAAAGTTGTTAATTTTTTTAACAAAAGGGAAAATGTATATAAACTTATTATACATTTAACTGTTGTTCCCTAAATAAAGCCAGCGAAGTGTTTCAAAGTTATGCTCCATCATACCTTCCAGCAGCTCCAAGTCCATACGGTACAGTGTAGAGCATCGAAACACTTGTGAGACTGTACAAGCAAACGAGTACTTGAGCAACATGAGGTAAACGATGCAGTAAAGGCATATTTATGTTTGCATATATTTGACGTTTTACCAAATAGAAAGCACCGCTGTCTGAAGCTCTGGGTTAGGAAGAAGCCCTGAAAGAAGGATAAGGAGCTCAAATGACGACCATTCAAGACTGAAAAATAAGTTTACAAATTTATTAGTCACAGATAACAGGATAATCATAATCTAGTAGCATCTGCTAGCTGATTACCAGGTCATCAATGCAGAGGGCAGAGCTAGACGCAGGAACACATCGACTCCCTTGAAGGCCTCCATCGTCGGAGGTGTGCGCGTCTCCTTGCAAGAACTTGACAACATGACATACCCAACAAGCATAAGCACATTCAGCCAGTAGGATATGCTTATTGACATAGCAGCTCCAGTATACCCAAACCCAATTTTGAACACCATCACATAGCACAAAGGGATGTGGATCGCCAGCGTTGCAGCTGATGATAGCAGCAGGGCAAATATGAGGCTCTGGGTCTGCAGGAACTTGTTGATTGGCTGGATCACGGCGTTTGCAAAGAGCCCCGGTATCAGCCATGCCATATACCTCCCAGCTCCATGGGCTATCAAGGGGTCTTGTCCTAGGAGAACCAGGATTTTGCCCATGAACACCCAGAGAACAGAGAGAGGGATGCAGACCACTAGGAGGGTGACAATTGCGCTATATGTGTGCACTCCCAGATTACGGTACAGCTTTGCGCCATAAGCTTGACCACACAGAGTCTCTAGTGCACCCGCCATTCCAGCCTGGTTCAGAAAACATAGGTGAACATTAATCCAGTAGCACTAAAATGTCTAACAGATATATTGTGACATACTTCTTGACATTGAACTTATAACTTCGCATATATTATACAAAAAGTCCTTTTAAAATAGACCAAGTGATGCTGTTTTACCTTCTAGGAGATAAAATACGAATTCGATCTCAACCGTTGATTATATAAGGAATATGTTCCTGATTACCGTCACCTACGAAAACTCACTGATAACTTTCCAAATTGAATTATTCAGCAATTAATAATTATTAAAAATATTTTATCTCATAGAAGGTAAAAGAATAATTTAACCTTTGAAATCAACGCAAATGAACGGTTCATATTCATTTGGGTCTATTTTAAAATCACTCTTATACAATGGAAACAGCGCATGTAACTAAAAAAGGATTGTATCAATATATAAATACAAAATAAAATACACTTAAAGAGTTGGGCGGACAACTTTGTGCTGATGAAAGGTCCAATAAAAACTCAGCTACTATCAGTTCTCCATGTGTTGGATACTATTCCATTTCATTTTGTCTTCTTGTCAATCAACTGAAAACGGCGAATCGTTCAGTTGACGACAATTGGGATGCCGGATTAGGGTTGCCAGTTTGGCGGGGGAGGAATAGAGGATTGGCTACTGCTGGACCTATAAAAATGATTGAGGGTGGTAGCCCGTCGGTGGTGACGGAAGAGATGTCAGAGGCGGCGGGGTATGGCAGTTGGGGAAGCAAATGTGGGCCCGGCGGCGGGGACGCCCCCGGGGACGACCGGAGTGGGTGGGTGGTACATAGTCAGGCGAGCGTGTAGGAGACAGCGCTCGTTTTTTAGCCCGACCGATGACGACCGGGGGCTGAAGACGATATCTAAACCATTCGATCTTCATCCTACGGCTAATGATCGACTGTATTTTCCCTGGAATGCGTCGCTGTACCGTGTCCGTAGGGGACGAACGACTCATGGCTCTACGGAGATACTAGTACATTCAGGCCTCTCGGGAATTTTTTTTGTTTTTACGTTTTTTTTTAAAATTAAATTGATTTCTGTAAAATTTCTAGCAGGCCTCAGAAGTCGTCCACGAGGTCAGCTGATTTACGTGCCAAAGTAAAAAGGTGAATAAAGAACAAGATTTTTTTTTTAAAAAAAAAACACACACTACAAACCAACGGCAACGACAATAGCCTGGGTAAAGAACAAGTAAACATGTCTTTCCCCTTTGAGCTGTTGAGCCTCAAGATTCCCTGGAACTTACCTAACGGGTTAACCAGAACGAACGTAACAGCACGGCTATTCATCGTGCCCAGATCGAGCTCGACTGTTCGGTCTTCGGAGTCGAGATGCGCACGGCGCGCCATCGAGATCGCCGGCCGAGCCTCGCAGCACGGAACGACGCGCGCGAAATGGAACGCAGCAAAGAACGAACGCGAAAACAAGGAGAGGGGAGCGTTTACTGACGAGGAGGCTGAACCCGGAGACGGTGGCGAGGGAGGTGGCGATGGCGGCGGATGAGAGCGGGAGCACGCCGGGGAGGTGCCCGACCACCATGTTGGAGGACACCTGCACGGCGTACTGCGACAGGACCACCCCCACCATGGGCAGCGCCAGGTAGCCCAGCCTCCCGGCCTCGCGCGCCCATTGCCTCCACAGCGAAGACGGTGGCGCCTCCTCCTCTTTCTCCCGCACCTGCTGCTGCAACGACCGCGGCAGCAGCGGCGGCAGCGCCGGCGCGGCCTCCTCCTCCCTCGCGCCGGCGGCAGCCATCGACCTGCTGCGGCTAGTGGCCTAGTGCTAGGCCTCCCTCCCTCCTGCACACCCGCGCCCGGTTGCGCTTGCAGCTGCAAGTGAGTGCCGGCCTTCGCTGGCGGAAATTAAACGGACCCAAACTTTAAAGACCGCTCGCATGGGGGTGAGATAGCGAGACAGGGAGTGGGCTCGTCTCGGTCGCTAGCGGTCTGGGCTCGGTCCTGCTGCGGAGACATCGTGATCGTTCACGCGGCTACTTCTTCTGTGGGAAACGAGGCACAGAGGCTGCGAGCAGCGAGCGAGGTACTCCGCGGCGTCCGCGCGCGGCAGAGGCGCAGAGCTGAAAGCTGCTTAGCCCTCAAGTTGGGCGAGGCAGTTATGGTTACGCCCGCAAGTCGCATTTAGTTACGAGTTTAGTATGTGAATTTTACAGTGATCCGTGAGCCGTATCATTAATAGAAAAAAATATGCAAACATTGCGAAAATTTAATAATTTATCCACTCAACTCATAATTTACAATTCTATTATTATTTATATATTTAATTTTAAATATTAATAATTTTAAAGTCATTGGCTCTGTTTGGTACAGCTGGAACTTAATAAAAAAACAGCTTATTTTTCTAGCCGGTGAAAAGCAGCTGAAAAATAAGCTGCAGTTTAGTTCATTCTGATAAGCTGCTGAACTAATAAGCTGTAAAATAAGTTTGCTGTTTGGCACAGCTTCTGCTTATTTCTGTGAATAAGCTGGAAATAAGCTGTGTCAAACAGGGGCTTTAACTTGTTCTACCGTATGCGTGAATTTAAAGTTGGACCTTAAAATTAAAAATTCGCGTTCACATTATAAAATTTCAACAAATTTTTCTTAAATTTGATGGAGAATATTTTAAACAATAGTGAGTTCTTTTGTACAAATTATTAAAAGTAAAAAAAATATAATAATGTTACGAACTTTTGTGGTTTGTTGTAGACATACCTGCTTGTTCTGTAGGTTTAGTGTAGGTTTAGTGGACAAATCATTGTTAAACCGCGAAAAGAATGGCATTGATTCACAAGAGCTACTGATTCACAAGAGCCACTAACATATATTTTACGAAACAGAAATATGAGTTTACAAAAAATAACCACCCCACTTGCATCTTTTAACTTAGCCCGCACTCTGTGATCCCATCATCTCGCCTCGGTAAAACATGCCATTTTTTCAACTCGTCCGTGGCAGAGTGCGAGGTGCGTTCACCATGGGGGGCGTTGAATCTATCATTCCCTTTGCTGAATCCAGCTAAACTGTTACACGGCGCAAATTAACAGGCCTCGATGCCATACTAGCACTGTGGTGATTAACATGTGACTTGCTTTCACTTCTAATCACGATACGTCCATAAGCGATGGCGGTGCTTCACCACTCCCCAGCGAGAGCTATGTGTAATAAGCCACGGGGGAGTCAACAAAAGGGATGGCGCCGTCTGATTTGACTTGTTCCTCTCTCTTGTACTTGGACGTAGCACTGGATCAAACCAGAGTTGGCCTGTGATTCCTTAACAAACACTCTTGCACTGGCCGATTTCAAATTAGCACTGGATCACACCAGAGTTGGGCAGTGATTCCTTAACAAACACTGTTGCACTGGCCGATTTCAAATTAAAAATAGATTGTTCTGGGAATGTCACAACATGGTACTCAAAACTCATCTCAAATCTTTTGATTTTAAATTATTGGACCCTTCCAACCATGAAAGAACCTTCAGAAACTTGGAGTATGCTGCTTATTGTTGTGCGCACAAGGTATAGAATATACTATTTAGTAAAGGGTGGAAAACTAATTTTCTTTCTGCACAACCAGGGGCGAGCAGGGCCTATGCTCCTCTATGCTAGAGGCATGATAGTAGTGCTTACATTTTTTGCCATATATGATTGTTCATGTTTCGGTCCAGTACAAACATCAACTATGGAAAATGTTGAACCTCAACGCGAAAACCATTTTTTGATGAGCAAAGCTTGCCAGGAAGTCACAAGAATTCAACCCCCTTCCACCAATCCCTGCATAAATTGGGAGTGGAAATCTGCAGCCATACTACTCCAGAAGGTGTCTCGACCCCGACTCCCATGATTTCTCATTGAACACCCTCTCCCTGGCCTTCTCACCCTGCAAAAACAACAAACACTGACTTCCTAAAAACACGGCAGTTCTTCACATGATTTGCAAAATCAATTTTAGCTTTGCAAGACGAAGACCAAACCATCTTGTGCCAGTTGGTGAAGACGGTGACGATGGACAGAAGCGTGGTCTGTAACAGAGACCCGCACACGACCCCCATCCAGAGACCTCGCCCTTCCATGTTCAGCACGAAGCCGAGGAGGATCGCCATTGGCATCCCGAGCAGGTAGAATGAGCCGAGGTTCACGTAGGCGCCCAGGTGCTGCCATCCGCATCCACGAGCAATGCCTGATAAGAGAACATTTAGTGAACGCACTCAAAACTACTGGTACCTCTGTCGCACAGGAAGTTTATATCTAGGTTGATCAAATATATCTTTGACTAATGATTTTTATAAATTTAATCAACTTTAACAATGTAGTATTATAGAAATATTTATTATGATAAATTTAAAAGTACAAATCTCATGTCGGTAAAGTTAATAAAATGTATAAAAAATATTTCAGAAGAGTTTCGCTCATAAAAAAGTTGGAGAGACGTAGCGATTTGCTCTGAGTGCTACTATAAGTTTGTGAGGCGTTTTTCTTGGAGTGCTTGGAAAGACTAACCTGAGAGAACTCCTGATAGACCATCAGTGACCACAGTGATGCATACCAGAGGAACCATGGTTGCGACGAATGCTATCACCTCCTCGTCACTGCTGTATGCATGACCCACAAGATGTCGCGACGCAAAAAGAGTTCCACTTATGATAACCGCAACCATTATTGACATGGACATCACAACACGTACAGAGAATCGAGCTCCTTCCGGGTTCCCAGCGCCCAGTTCATTTGCTACTCGTGTGCTGTCATCAGCAAAAGTTGTTAATTTTATTAAAAAAAAGATAAAATGTATTTAAGCTTTTTATACATGTAACTGCCAAGTGTTTCAAAGTTACGCTCCATCATACCTTCCAGCAGCTCCAAGTCCGTATGGTATAGTGTAGAGCATCTCAATGCTTGTCAGACTGTACAAGGAAAGGAGGTTTTTTAGCAACATGAGGTAAACAATGCTGTAGAGGCATATTTATATTTGCATAGTATGATGTTTTACCAAATAGAAAGCGCCGCTATCTGAAGCTCTGGGTTAGGAAGAAGCCCTGAAAGAAGGATAAGTAGCTCAAATGACCACCATTCAAGACTGAAAAATAAGTTAACAAATATATCAGTCACAGATAAAGGGATAATCATAATCTAGTAGGCTACGCTAGCTGATTACCAGATCATCAATGCAGAGGGCAGAGCTAGACGCAGGAACGCATTGACTCCCTTGAAGGCCTCCATCGTCGGGGGTGTGCGCGTCTCCTTGCAAGAACTTGACAACATGACATACCCAACAAGCATAAGCACATTCAGCCAGTAGGATATGCTTATTGACATAGCAGCTCCAGTATACCCAAACCCAATTTTGAACACCATCACATAGCACAAAGGGATGTGGATCGCCAGCGTTGCAGCTGATGATAACAGCAGGGCAAATATGAGGCTCTGGGTCTGTAGGAACTTGTTGATTGGCTGAATGACAGTGTTTGCAAAGAGCCCCGGGATCAGCCAGACCATATACCTCCCGGCTTCATAGGCAATCAAGGGGTCCTGCCCTAGGAGAACCAGGATCTTGCCCATGAACATCCAGAGAACTGAGAGAGGGATGCAGACCACTAGGAGGGTGACAATTGCGCTGTAAGTGTGCACTCCCAGCTTATGGTATACCTTTGCCCCATAAGCTTGACCACACAGAGTCTCCAGTGCACCCGCCATTCCAGTCTGGTTCAGAAAAATACTGCTTAATGTCACCGTGTGAAACACTAGTCCAGTAGCAGTATATTGCCGTTGTATTTCTAACAGATTTATTGTGACACAATTGTTGAAATTGGAGTTGCTTATAATTTCACATACGTTTCACGGTCGGCTGTATTTAAACTGAACTAAAAATATACGCCCCCATTCCATTTTCCCTGAAGGTCGCTGTCCATAGAGGACTAACGACTCGTACGTAGCTCTACGGTCTACGGAGATTGTGTACCGTAGAGCCATGACAATCCAACTGCAACGACAATAGCCTTTATTGATAAAAAGAACAAGTGAACATGTTTTTCCCTTGTTCGAGCCTCACGAACATGACAGCTCATCGTGCCCAGAGGCCCCAGATCGAGCTAAACCGTTCGGAGTCGATAAGCGCACGGCACGCAAAATCTTACCCTGGAAATGGCACGCGATCGAGATCCCCGGCCTATCCTTTCCCGAGAAGCGGACTTGCACGGAACAACACGCACGCGAAATGGAAGGCATCACCGAACTAACGCGGAAGCAGGGGAGAGGGGAGTAAGGGGAGAGTGCGCGTTTACTGACGAGGAGGCTGAACCCGGAGACGGTTGCGAGGGAGGTGGCGATGGCGGCGGAGGAGAGCAGGAGCACGCCGGGGAGGTGCCCGACCACCATGTTCGAGGACACCTGCACGGCGTACTGCGACAGGGCCACCCCCACCATGGGCAGCGCCAGGTACCCCAGCCTCCCGGCCTCGCGCACCCATTGCCTCCACAGCGAAGACGGCGCCGCCGGTGCCTCCTCCTCTTTCTCCCGCGCCTGCTGCAACGACCGTGGCAGTAGCAGCGGCAGCGCGGCCTCCTCCTCCTCCCTCGCGCCGGCAGCCGCCATCGATCTGCTCATGGCTGCTAGGCCTCACTCCCTCCTGCACGCCCGCGCAGGCGTGATTCCGCGTCGCAGCGGCGCCTGGTTGGTCAGCTGCAAGTGCGTGCGAAATTAAAGACCGCGAGCAAGGAGTTGAGAGAGCGAGATGCAGTCTGGGCACGGTGGTGCCGAGCCGAGTCGTCGTGATCGATGTGGTATGCGTGACGCGGGGGTGCGAATTCTCTGCTGTTAAGTGTAAAATATAGATAGATGTAGCTAATGTTACAGTAAGAGATGAGAGAATGAATTGTTGTGACACTGCAGCAAAGTATAATATCAACAGTGATATAATTTACTGTTTATAAATATTGCATTGTTTACTTCTATTGTAGCAATTAATTTGTGCCATCTAATTTTAATTCAACAGTTCAAATTACATCTAAATGCTCTGCTACAGTGAACTTCCGCAGTTTTGTCTGCTGGAGAGGGGATGCCAATCCATCACGCGGGGACTTCTTCCGTGGAAAACGAGGGAGCGTTGTACTCCGTGCGTGGCAGAGTTGCCCTCCATGATTCCATCTCGCTTCGTTAAAACATGCCATTTTTAAATCAACTCCTCCGTGGGAGACAGCGTGGTGCGACGCTCACCATGGGGATGATCAATCGGCTATCATTTCCTTTCCTGAATAGCAATGCCTAAACGGTTGCATGGCGCAACTTAACAGGACTAAATTTTTAAGTTTCCACTTAGAATGTAAAAATTTTACAATAATCAGTTTGATTTCAGCAGAAAAGAAAAAAAAATTTAAAGCTAGCTATGTTTAACTGTTATTTACAAAACACTTCTTATTAATATATCTATTTTAAAAAAAATTGTCAAAGGAAAAAAACTTAAATTAAAAATATAAAAAGATTTTAAACCTGTTTACAATGCCCAGACTCTCGTAGAGCTAATGCATTCACTGTTGAACGTGTAATGAGCTTGGGGGGGTGGTGTTAGAAGGACGTATGTGCGGCAACACAGGTCGAGCAAGGATGTACGGGTATATATGGTGCGCCATCATGTACTCCCATTCATGTAGGAGTACGCAGCTACTGCATCGAACGATTGCAACTGCTACCCGTTTTGAATAAAAACGTGGCCTGCGC
Source organism: Zoysia matrella (assembly GCA_001602295.1). Lineage (NCBI taxonomy): Eukaryota > Viridiplantae > Streptophyta > Magnoliopsida > Poales > Poaceae > Zoysia > Zoysia matrella. The sequence continues at coordinate 7,028 of BCLG01005651.1, read as the reverse complement.
CAGGACCAGCCAAACTGATTATCCGGTTGTTCCGGAGCAGCCTCAGCGGAACGTGACGGATGCCCGCCAGAGATGCTACCTACGAGTACAATATTTGGCGGCACGCGCCACACGTGCAGCCACTAGCAGAGAAGCAGCCCCAGCCCACGAGCCGTCGTGCTCGGATCCACTGTGTGCGAAGCTACAGCCTACAAGAGCTGAAAAATATATATTTTTTTAGATTCTCATTTGTTGGGCACTTCCTATTACGAAAATACCGTAAAATTTTTGAAGTATGCTGCTTCTTGTTGTACTATAAAATTACAACGGAAAAATTTTTGATAAAAGAGGCATATCGCATAGGCCTACCTACAGCCGGTCACGTTTTGGACCAATAACACGCTATCATGGCCTGGTTTGTAGTTTGCTGGGCTCGCGCGCACGCAGTCCTTCTACGTGGACCGGACTCCTGCGAAGTGGGCTATTGTCGATAGGAAGCAAGTTTCTGCTGACTGTTTAATGACCCGAGGTGTTCCTTTTGTTTTTCTTGTACTGGCAGCCCACCGTAGTTCTGAATTTAAAAGAATACTCTATCCGTTCTTAAATTTATATAGCCCCATTGATTTTTAATTTTATTTTTATCATTCATCTTATTTAAAAAATTAGTTCAAATATAAAAAATTTTAAATAATGATAAATTAAATTGTAACAAATATATAATATTTATTTAAAAAAATTGAATAAAACGGGGCAAAATTAAAGTTAAAAAGTCAACTGTGGTAATAATTAAAAAACAGAGAGAACGTACTTTTTGTAAAAAAAAAACTTATTTACACATAAACTATAGTAGATTGAAGAGATATAGTTTTAAAATTTTGATGTCTCTTAGCGTGATTTACACTAACATCATCAACAAATTAAAATCAGAGGTAAAGACTGAAGTGTACTTTAGAGAAGCGAAACTTTTAAACTCTTCAAACACAAATATCATATTCCCGTCATTGCGCACCACAAATAGCATCGCAAAAATTTCAACCATCCCAAACAACTCCCACAAATGTGTGAACCCTCTTGCTACGCATGCTTCCTTATTTTAAGCAACAAACAGCTCCGTTACTCTTCAACGACGAAGGGAGCCTTTGAAGGCTGTCGGAAAGGGTCAAAGCTACAGGCTCCATGGTGCGCGCTGGCCGCTCGAAGCCTGGAACCCGAACCACACCTGGCTGTGTATGTGTCCCATGACGGCACGTTTAAAAAATACGGCGGCCGTTTCCACGCCGCCGTCGTGCCGCTGTGGGAACCGTACGGCTTGCCCGCTCCTCCATTTTCTTCCGTCGCCCTCGCTTCGGTCTTCACCAACGCAGCGCCGAGGTCAAGGTGCATTCCCCTTTACCACTGTTTACTCGGAGCACATCTGTGCGATGTCAAACGCGTTCGGTACGCGCTGTGACGGCGAAACAGAGACCGGTCCGGGTCGCGCCCAAACTCGTGAGTTACGACGCTTGAAATTTCTGGACGCCCTGCCGATAAAACAATTCGCATCGCCATGACCCTGGCTCCGGCCGCGGTCGCGTTCGTTCTTTATCCCCTTGCCTATCCTCATGGGTACGGGTTTGAGGTCCAGCACGCATCGCATGGGATCTAGAATTTCAGAAATCCGCCCGAGCACGATGAAGTCGCGCGTAACGGAAAAGGTGAAGAAGCAATGGCCACACGGTTTTCATGGACCCACACATACGAGCACGATTACCAAAGACCCGGGAGCACATTTGGCACGAAATGCACACTCGAATTGGACGTAACTTTGGCATACGCTGCACCTTCCCTGGCCTATTTTCTAAGGGACAACAAACAAAAGGGCACGCTCTTCTCCGCGTGGCTCCACCTCCACACGGGAAACAAATTTAGTAAAACACCCGCACTCGTACGCAGAAAGTACAATGAGTCGAACTGACCGTGGCCGGAAGTAAAACATAAGCAACGTCGCCTTCTCGTCTTGGGTCAAACGCAGCAGCTAAGCTACCTGCGGAGAAAATAACCGTCGGAGATCATTTTTAAACGAAGGAGCAGCAACAATACGGGTGGACACGGGGGGCGGCTGCGGTCGCGGACTCGTGGTCGCACCTGGCCCAGCCCCACCCCGCCCGGCTCGAACAAGCAAGCACGCCCCAGGTTCCAAACTCGCCGCTATAAAGCCTGGCCCTCCTGCAAGCGGCAGCAGCTTCGCTAGCCTTGCTCGTGGTTGCCTGCTGCTGCCTTCTTCTGCAAACACACACGCGCGGGCGCACAGAAACTCGCGCGGCCGCTGCCACCAGCGTGGCCACCAGCGGAGAAGCGAGCGATGGGGCGGGCGCCGTGCTGCGACAAGGCGAGCGTGAAGCGGGGGCCGTGGTCGCCGGAGGAGGACGAGGTTCTGCGGAGCTACGTCCAGAACCACGGCACCGGCGGCAACTGGATCGCGCTCCCTCACAAAGCAGGTGCGTCTGTGTGCATATTATCCTTGTGTGATCTTGCGCTCCTTTGCGCATCATGCAAGCGAGTCGTTTCGGATCGCTCCGCGCGCTCGGCATGCGATCGATCGAGTCGGTTTGCTTCTGCTGCTTCTTTTTCCCTGACATAGTAGTACCCGGCGGTGCGCGCGTGCAGGGCTGAACCGGTGCGGCAAGAGCTGCCGGCTGCGGTGGCTCAACTACCTGCGCCCGGACATCAAGCACGGCGGCTACACGGAGCAGGAGGACCGGATCATCTGCTCCCTCTACAGCTCCATCGGCAGCAGGTGGTCCATCATCGCCTCCAAGCTGCCCGGCAGGACGGACAACGACGTCAAGAACTACTGGAACACCAAGCTCAAGAAGAAGGCGCTCTCCATCCAACAGCAGCAGCAGCATCAGGAGTATTACGGCCACCACCACCAAACCGGCGCAGTCGTGCGCGCTCATGACCGCCAGGCCTTCGCTGTGACAACGCCACCGCCGACGCAACAGGGCCCATGCGCATCCATGCTGCCGTCGCCCGCGTCAGCCTCGTCCGCGGTCTCCACCGTGAGCGGGGGCGAGGCGTGCAGCTTCGGGGCCATGTACTCCTCCCCGTCGGCGCTGCAGCCACCGGCGCTGGCGCCGCGCTACGTCGACGGCGCCGTGCCAGCGCCACAGCAGCTGCACGCTCCGTCGCTCACCGAGTACTCCCCCGCTGCGCCGCCGCCACCGCCACCGCAGCCCACCGGCGGTGTCGCCAACAGCTGGGCGACCACCGGGGGCATGACTGGTCTCGAAGATCTGTTCCTGCCCGAGCTACTCGGCTCTGGGGAGTTCCCACACGGCGACCTCTTCGGCGGCGGGTTCGGCTCGATGCTGCTGCAGGACCGGGCCCCGTTGTCGCTGCAGGAGCTCGCGGCGTACCACTTCCCCAACGCGCAGGCGGAGATGTGGGCCGACGCCAAGGCGCCGGCCGGCCTGTGCCACAGCTTAACATGAGAGACTACAGTCACGCTCGTTCCTCCGCCGCGCGTGTGCATGCTTTCGCAAGGATTCATGGCTAATCCCTGACCAGCTTGTTCATTTCTCCTATCTCCATGATATTATTACATGTACATTACCTTCTCTGTGCCATGTCATAGAGAAATTAGAGCGATGTGGATTGCCAATTCGCACTCGTGCCTGGCTACCAACCAGTTGTCAGTTACTGTTCAAAACTGTTCTCTCCCGTGGATTTGTTCGTTCCTCGATGTGATAATGATATGGTAGGGCGGCTCACGAGTCACGACTGGTAGGTCTAGTAGACAGCTCTGCTTGCCCCTAGCGTAACGATGAAGTCGTACGCAGCAGTTTGTCAAGCAACCAAACCCGTCGCATCAAGTCTAAGCACTCAATTAATTTACGTAGAATTGTACTACTCTATGCCCGAGTTGTCACTTACGAGACTGTCAAATCACTTCTCGGTCTCTGTGAGGACGGACAGCGAGAGAAGCTGCTCGTGGCATACGTTCGAGTTACGACTTACGACTTAGTACGACGGTGCGCCGTGCAAGCGGCTTTTCCTGCCGGCAGAACGCGCTTCTGCTCCGCTCGATTAGCCGCACGGACGGCCGGCGCGCTCCCCGTATTTTTGCCCGGGGGGCCCTTTGCGTGTGGGTCCCAACACCAGCGGAACGTGCGGGCACAGCCTGCGGAACGGACGTCCGTTTTTATTATTCTCTTCGATCGAGGCGGCGACGACGGACACAGGGTTAGGTGCGGTGCCGAGCGCGCGGTCGCGTGGACCAGCTCTCGGCGCGCATGAGGCTCGCGTGCATGCACGGGTCCCGGCCACAACGCTGCGCTCCCGCGCGCGGACCCGGTCCGCTCGCGATCACCGCCGTTTCAACTGGCGATCGGCGCCGCCTGATGATCAGCAGCCACCGACCCGAAGAACAACGGAGCCGTGCGGACGGACGCAAGCGACCGGCGAGCGCGCGGAGCGACGATGATTGGATTCCCTGTGCGCACCAAACCACGCTTGCCGTTTGATTAATGGTACTTTCAGCGGTCTTAAACATTTGTTTTTTTATGTTTTGTCACATCGATGCGCTGTCCCGCTTTGGAGCACATGGGCGTTGGGGCTAGCGTCGGATAAACTAGCTAGCCACATTTAGGCGTATGCTCGCGTTGTTTTATCTCAGGGATGTTTCGGCGCTTGTGGGAACTGGACTGACGACCATGTTTAACTGCGAGAGAAAAGTGATGACCGTGTAGCTTAGCTTAGGTTGACGACCAATGTCGTCCTGCTAATTAACAAGCGGCACGTTCCAAGAAGGTTCCTTGGTGACTCAGCAACATCGCCAACATATATGCTACTCCCATCTCACTCTCAACTCGATGGTCAAAAGATCCATCTGCACCGTACACAAAGCATCCCTCTCGTTTTCTTATGTTCACGGATGCTCCGCAGGGAAACCAGACACGCCTTTCACGCCAACACAAACAGTGGCGACGACACGCGTATGCTAAATCTCCGGATGATAAACAATCACCAGCGGAGAGACATCCATGATCCAGTGACGCACACCAATCATCGTGCCAAATAAAATACCACGACCACTCCTGCGTACTGCACTCTATCTCTTCGTCCTGCATCGGGACTCGGAAATACTCGTACGCCAGACGAGATATGGACGGAGTAGAGTATTCTTGCTTTCTTTTTGGATGGACTCTGCGGCGCGCGTCCCTCCGGTGTCAAAGCGAGGCGTCACCGGGCGGTCAGCATGTCAGGTGTCTGCTGACACCGCTTGCGACCAGCTGAAGCGAAGGTTCGAACGATCTCTCTCTGGCTCCCCCGGTCTCCCGCCGAGTCCGACGTCCGTGACGCACGCACCAGCGGCCGCCCCCGAGCGTCATGCTCTGCCGCGCGCGCGCGCCCATGGTCATCGCATCAGTCACACCAGGCACGCACGCGCGCGCGCGCGAGCACGGTCCAAGCTCCAAGCCAGCCTCGGCGGGGAACGCATTGGCATTCGGCCGCGTCACGTCGTGCGTCACGGGCGCAACAGATACGGGCCAGACGGACGAAGCGCGTCGTACGGCGATGCTGCCCTAGGCAATCAAGTAAATCAACACAAGCTTACATAGGAGTAGGAGATTGTATAGGGGTGTGATCCTTATCCGGTAGACTGGGTTAAAGAAAGTCCTAAAGCGTTCTCTCTGATTGGCGTCATCGTCGTCCCCGGCCCCAAATGACGTGACTGTTTAGTCGTCGAGTGACGAGTAAACAAGTGAAGGTCGGTGCCATCGCCAATAGACTTTTGGGATTGGGAATGGCTGTGTGCAGTGTGTAAGCCTTTTTGCCGTACTTGTAGAAACAGTGGGCGGCTTTGTCAAAGTTGGGGTACTACTGTGCGAACGATACGTAGGCTTGGAGGCTCGCGCGAAGCTAAACAGCTCAGGTCGATAACTTTGTGTAGTCAGGAGCCTAACTTTGTGGGACAAACTTGTGAATTGATATGCCGTGAAGTTTCCAAATGTTGACTGAACAAGAACAGTTTCATCGTCCGCTAACCGTGGCTTAACATGGTCAAAGGTTGGAAGTGTAACCCTCTTGCGTAAACCTCACGGTTTGCCTTATGCAATACCAAAAGGTTATAAAGGAGACAAGTGCATCCGTCACAACTGTTCACTTTAGAAGAAATGTACTCCTAGAACAGCTTCAGAGTTACTCTACTTACAAAGCTCGCCAGGCACACCTGTTACTGCCTCGTCAGATCACCGTTATTGTCAGTACGCCACATACAGCTTTTTCGCTTTTTTCATCAGCTTTTACCGCTTGTGCTTTCCACTCCACAGGTAACAAACGCACGGTGGAACGCATGACACGGCTACGCGCGCGTCAGTGCTTGGTTGCCAAGCTGCTAGCGTGCGCTAAAACTGCATCCGTGCCGGCGGTTTCAAGCAAAGCGCATGCACGACACGAGCTAACATTGGTGGGAGACCCCCCCAGATGCAGATCATCCGCAAACGTTTGCGCTGCCGCTCCCATCTCTTTCGCTACCAACCTGTTAAAGGGATACTCCGTAGTAAAAGGAGCAAAAGGCTACACCCCGAGTGTTACGAAGCTGTCAGAAAAGGACACGCACTTTCTGAAAGGCGCGTAGTAGAATGGACCCAACAAAGCACAGGAATGAACACCTGCGAGCTGTAGTTCTCCATCTGAAGCATGTACTCTATGTACAACTAAGCCATACACCCGCACAGCACAGGTGTTGTTTCGCTGCAAAATTAGCGAGTCAGTTTTGGCCATTTATCGAACGCACTGCGAGTTTTTTTAACAGAAATTGTCCGGTTCACTTTGAATAAAAACGATGAGAAGGAAATCTGTAGCCAGGAAAGCTCGAGTGAATGAGATCCCAATGCCGGGGACTACGGCTCTGACTTGGGACTGAAACAAACCAAAATTGCTCACTCGTCGCGCCATCTGAACAGAGACGATCGGAAAGTGGTGGTGGCGGCCTCGGCGCGATCATCCTTCCGCTGCGGCGTCGCCCTCAGGGCTTCGGGCGTCAACCGGTTGATCTCCCTTGC
>BCLG01005650.1:0-24143 GCA_001602295.1 Zoysia matrella | reverse complement strand
TTGCGCCGGAAGAAGAACTGACTGACCAACAAGGCACCCCCCGCCGGCGACCGCCCGAGTCCAGGGACCCCAAACACTCAAACCCACCGCGACGAAATGGCGGAGCCGTCGCCGCCGTCCGCACCGGAGCAGACGGACGCGGAGCGGGAGGAGGCCCTGGACCGGATGCTCACGCGGCTGGCCCTCGCGGACGATGCGCGCCTCGCGCCGCTGCTCGCGCGCGTCCTCCCCTACGCCATCACCTCGCTCGCCTCCTCCGCGGCGCCCGTCCGCAAGCTCGTAAGGACGTCGAACCGCTTCATCCTTTTCGTTTTGTCCCTGGTTAGGTGCGGATTTCGGTGTGAGCTGTGGGCGTCACTCTTCCTAATCAGTTGCTTTAGTTCGTTCTGTTGTGATTGCGTCTGATGCCCTATTGGAATTTCAGTCGGCTGGGTTATGACTTATGAGAGACCAAATGTCTATACTTATTCCCCCCTGCGGCGATTCCGTCTATTATATTTTGGAGGGCAGAGAAAAACTACTTCTATTGACAGTTCGTAGAAGAAACACATCGTCTGCTGTTCACAAAATTAAATAACTATTGTGGTGTTCGGCACTTCCTTTGGAATATCTGGCACTTGAGAAGTAACTAAGCTTTTATTAGTACTATGTATCCTACACCTGTTGAAGTGCCGCCCTGTCAGTCTGTCGCTCAGTTCGCACTTATGGCAGCGTTCTGGCTAAATTAATTTTTTTTGGATTTGATTAGGTTATGGAAATTCTCAGTCACATCAACAAAAGGGTGAAGCACAGGCCTGATATCCTGCTTCCGATGCTGGAACTGTGGAAGATTTATACCGAATCGGCTTCCTCGACAATGGTTCGAAACTTTTGTATCGTGTATATTGAGATGGCGTTTGAACGTTTGCCGACTGAGGTATTCTTTCACGTTCTCTTCAGATGATTCACCATTTCTTCAAAGTTATTTTTGTGAAAGCATACCCTTTTGTTACAGGACAAGGGAAACATCGCACCTGATCTTTTGGTTAATATATCAACTGCACCACCTCAGCACCAAGGGGTCATCTTGAGACTTGTATCAAAGGTCAGTCATGCCCTAACCTGGAGAATTTCATTTTGATAGAATAATTTTTAAGTGCCTTCTACAGTGGTGTATAACCAGTTTATGACCTTCAAATATTTTTATTTCTGGTCAGGCTATTGGTGAATGTAACAGACATAAGGTGGATGACGCTGTTGCTTCAAAATATCGAGCAATAAGTGAATCTAATGATGGCCTGGTATTTGTTGAATTTTGTTTTCACACATTATTGTATCAAGAACCACCTCAGGGGTATGTTTTCTTTACTAAATTAGGTAGAATTATAGATATGTTCTGAATTTAGGCATTTGAATGCTATCCAATTGTTCAGGGTTGGATGTCCAGCAGGGCTTGCAGTTGCCCAATCAGAACGTGTTACTGGAAAACAACCGCTAAAAGGGGACATGCTTACGTCAAGAAAGGTAATATAAAATTGATTTTGATCGTTATATGAACATTTGGAATCATGTCTGCACATGTATTCTCATAGTTAATATGTTGATTGTACGACCTGCACTCTGCACGTGCCTCCTTATGCTTGAACTTCCCGTCAATCTCTCCAGCTAGGAATCATGAATGTAATTGAGGCTATGAACTTAGCACCTGAGGCTCTATATCCTCTTTATTTATCTGCTGCTTCAGACAGGTATACACTTATACAGTATACTGGAATTTTTACATGGTTGGACAATTATACTAATAATTTTTTAATAAAGTCAAGAACCAGTTTCTAAGAAAGGAGAGGAGTTGATGAAACGCAAGGCTTCAGCAGTAAATTTAGAAGATTCCAACCTCATCAGGAGATTGTTCACACTGTTCAATGGTCTGCATTTTATCTCTAGAATTCTGATCAGTGTGTTTCTCTTCCTTTTGTGGTCTTTATATGATCTGTGATAATATTCATGGTGCCACAGGCACTGTAGGCACAGAAAGTATAGCTGCAGAGCTGAAAGTATCCCCTGCACATACTTCGTTGCGTGTCCGGCTTATGAGTGTTTTCTGCCGCTCAATTGCTGCAGCAAATGCATTTCCATACACCCTTCAATGCATCTTTGGCTGCATCTATGGTATTCTATCCTTGTATCCCCTTGCACTTTGTTTCATTTGAAGTTTGTCTCATCCCTTGTTTCGTTCAATTGCTGCATTTATGTAAGCTCTGTTGTTAGCAAAGGTAATATTTCTTCAATCAGTGAGCTGCATGTATAGGTAGGCGCTGAAATCTAGTTCTGTTCATTTGTTGTCTGCAGGCCAGGTTGTTTGGATATATATTTTAGTCTGCAAAATTGTCAATTAGTTGATGGAAAAATGGATGAAAAATGAATTCAATCTAATGGTTTGTGTGTTGTTCAGCATATGTATGCACTGCATAGGTTTTTTTTTTTTTTTGGTTAGTGCCTCGGCTCCTTTTTTGTGTACCTTAGTCATATGAAATAGTAGTAGTTGTCTTGCACAACATGCTATTCTGCTCCAATATAATATTCAACTTATATCCTGACATTTTTATTTCTACTCTAGTATGATGTTGCCTCAATTTTCTGAAGGAATTCATTGGCCTTGATTTACAAATAATTGGTATACGTTTTTTATGCAATCAAGCCTATTTCTCTAGTGACATTTCAAGCTAATATATTATATATATGTGAACCTAATATTAATGACTATCTGCTCTGTCTATATCATTCAAATTACTTTTAGAATAATCCTTTTGCAATTCAAACAACGCAGTAACTGGATTCTATTGATGATTGGTTATGTTTAGTACATCCATCTTATCTTTGCTTTATTTCTACACCTTTAGGAATTGGAACGACCTCAAGGCTGAAGCAGTTAGGAATGGAGTTCACTGTCTGGGTTTTCAAACATGTATGAACTATGCATGTTCTAACCACATATGGATTAACTTCAAGCATTAGTGATTTTCATTTTCTTAAGGCTTTCAGTTTTTCACCCATGGAATTTTTTTTTTGTCTTTCCAATCATATTACCTATTGTTTAAACCGATATAAATTATGCTGTTACTTCTTTAGGCAGTAACCGACCAGCTAAAGTTAATGGGTCCAGTTATCCTTGGTGGAATCTTACGCTCTCTTGATGGCTCTTCCACTACAGAAACAGGTCTTTATCTACTCTTTCAGATCTGAACACAGCTATTCTCCGAATTCCTTGTTCATTAAATCACTGGGGTTGGAATCTTTTTTTTTTTTGATAACCAAGTTTGGCATATTGAACAGTTTGAGAACATTAAATGGTTTGTTGGTTTTCTTCATCTCCAGATTCCTCTAGTAGAGATATCAAGATATTTGCGTACCAGGCTATCGGTTTGCTTGCTTCTCGCATGCCTAATTTATTCAGGTATGACCTTCACTTTTATGGGTCGTGTTTCATTTGTGTTACAAGGAACTGATTTTTGTACCTTCATCATGTTGCAGTGATAAAACTGATATGGCTGTACGACTATTTACTGCTTTGAGATTGGAGGATCAATCTCTTCGTCTGACGATTCAGGAGGCTGCTACCTCCCTTGCTGTAGCATATAAGGTATCTGTGGAGGGCTCTCCAGATGCACTATGATGACCTGCTGAACACATTGACACTGCAGAGATAATCATTTATTGTGATCAGTTGCTCATTTAAACAGAAAATTATTTTTGTTTGGTAGTTGAGAGTCGAGACAGTACATAATACATAGTGGATTATATGGTTGGTGAAATACATGTGCTGATTTTAGTTCAGGGTTCAAACTTGTTGCAATTAGCTGTCTGGTAGAGCGGCAAAATGTTTAATATGGAGTTATTTGTCTTAAGAAACCCAGGTTAATTAGAGGGAATTGTCGATCCTCCTGTTCATGCCACTGCTTTTTAAAAGTGACTCCTTCTGTGCCTCACCTTTAAGCAGCAATATGGACTAGTCCCTTCTGCTCTCACAAATTTTCCAACATGAGTCTCACAAACCTGGCTGGGCTAGGATATTATATGAATGCCTCACAGTCCTGTATTCACAGCTTGTTGCTACTTATTATTCCTGAAGTAAAACTTTAACAGTTTTCAGTTTTGAACTTTATTGCAATCTCAGATTACCTTATTGAATAATTAATACGATCACTCTTTCGGCATTTAGGGCAAATCTAGTGGCCATTCATATATGTTTTAGTGGCCCTTCCATGCAAATTGTGCGTGCCGCTCTAGTAGTCATATGGTATCCACAAGCAGCTTGTAAATATGTTTTTGCGAGCATAATTTCATCTCACAATATTTTCCCTTGTTCTCGCTCAAAAATATTTATCCCTTGTTATCTTATTAGCTGCTTCATGGTACAATTATAACTTTGTATCTTACTATTTTCCAACTTTAATGGAGTTTTTTTTATTGCTAATCCTCTTGGCCTTGATATCAGGGTGCTTCGATGGTAGTACTGAGGGATCTCGAGGCGCTTCTTTTGGAACACTCTGAAGCGGTAACATTGTTATTCTAATTCGAATTATTGGTGATACCAGTAGAAATCTCATTGGTGTTCTATTTCTTATTATTGGTGATAGCAGTAGCAATCTATGACTTGTCACTGTAACCCTTGCTTTCCCAAGGGAGTATCATGTTCTATGTATTTTAGTAATGCAATAAAAACTACTCCCTCCGTCCCCAATTACTTGTCATTCTAGAGTTCACAAGTTTTCCCCTTTTACTTGTCATTCTCGCTTCCCAATACACCTTTCTCTATTCTCAATACATCTCTATCTCTATCTCTCTCCGCCTCGTTTTCAGCGCATCCCACCTTTTCCACCGTCCTTAATCCCCGTGCCCACTTCTAAAACGACAACTAAATGGGGATAGAGGGAGTACTCAATACAGTTTGCAAAGCTTGTTACAGAAAATAATACTCTAATAATATTGTACTGTAGAAGCAAGGTCATAGATTTTTAATTCCTCCCCCCCCCCCCCCCCCCCCCCCCCCCCCCCGGGGGGAGCGTGGTACTTTTGTTCGTCATGAAATGATATGCACGCTACACAGAAAAAAAATTATAGATGGGACACTTAGTTTTGTTCAGGATTCCAGTAGCTTGACCAGCCACCTCAAATAAAGAAGCCCCTTCGTTTGACCAAATCAGGATTATCTTTAAATTGGCTTATAATTTATTCCTGCAACTAATACTTTAAAGTATTATACCAAAAGAGGTCTTAAAGTTCAATAGCTGGTTTCAAACAAATTTTGATGAAGTATTTATATTCACTTAAAAAAAGTTCATCTTTTGCTGTTAGAATTGGATTTTATATCAATTTCAGGTATTTTGTCTCCAATAAATTCATACTTACCTCTTTCCAATCTTTAAAAGGGCCATAATGATCTGAACTCTTTTCCATCTTTTGAAAAAATTGACAAGTGAAATCTTATTAGAATGTAAAATCCACAATAACCGATAAGTGAGCTTGATTAGTGCCTACTTGGGGAATACGTTTTCCCTTTCTTTTTTTTCCCTGAATGCATGGGCTGTGTGCCAATTCATTAAGGAACAGTAAAACCACACTACAAACTCAATGGGAGGAGGGAAGGAGTGAGAACTTAGCACTGTATTCATAGTGTGTCAGCCTTAGATAGGAGCTTGTGGAGGCTAGGAATTCTCGTGCCTGAACCTTGATTGCCACTTTAGGCCCTGTTCGGTTAGAGGGGGGATAGGAGGGGATTGGAGTGGAATGAGGGGGATTAGATCCACACCTAGAGAGTAATGGAATCAGTCCCCTCCAATCCCCCTCATCCCCCTCAAAACAAACGAAGCCTTATATTCCTTTTGGTTTGTCTTTCGGGGTTTCATCTCTAGCCTACCCCAACTTGCTTGGGACAAAAAGGATTTGCTGCTGCTGCTGTTGTTGTATCTGATATTACACATTTGCCTTAAATTTCTTAAAGGAGCAAAGTGAAGTCCGGTTTTCTGCTGTAAGGTGGGCAACAACATTATATGATCTTCAGCACTGCCCAAGCCGGTACATTTGCATGATTGGAGCTTCAGACATAAAATTGGACATAAGGTTTGTTAAGACTTAAGAAAGATTCTGGATAGAAATTATTTTGATGTAGTGCTCTGACTTCATAGTTGTATTTTCTATGATTATACTATTGGGGCTGCTCATAATTATGTATACCATTTATTATGAGATTTACCATCTGGTTCACTCAAAATGTAAGAATCTTCCTGTTTCTTCCATGTCATTCTGATCTTTTCTGATGTATTGGTATACATGCAGTTAGCGTTTTCTTCTATTTCATCCTGTTAATCGAACTGTTAATGACAAAGCCAATGACACACTCTATTTAAGTGTAAACCTGCTGGTTTGATAACTATCCAGTTGACTTTACGTAAAAAAAAAACTATCCTGTTGACTGAATATTTTATAAAGCCTTTTATTTTCAAAATATGTTATAAAGCCTTTTTTCTTTTTCTGCTCTCAAGAAGTGTTTGCCATGTTTATCCTTCAGTTTTGACTTTTGACCTTGTCGGATGACTTGAAAACAGTTGGTGATTTTGATTTGATATTTAGTGCCACACATGTAATGTAACAAAACTTTTTGATTACAAAGCTTCGATGTTATTTTATTTCTTCTTGGCATGCTTTTCTTCAGTTTCTCATGTCCAACTACATATGTATTTTTCTCTTATGTGGTTCTGTTGCCCCAGGGAAATGGCTCTAGCTGGTCTGAATCTGTTGGAAAGGCAGTCATCTGCAGGATCTATTGATTTCAGCTATCCTGATGTCACAGAGATGCTAAATTATATTTGCCGTCAGCGACCTCAGCTGTTACATTCAGTAGAGCAGGGAAATCAAAAATTGCTTTTTCCTATAAAAACATTTCTTGCGATGATCAAGTTTCTGATGAAGTGTTTTGAGGCCAGTGATAGTTCTGATCTTGTGCAAGGAGATCCATCTCATTCTCCAGTAGCGAGAATGTGTGTCATCTTAGAACATGGCATGTCTTATGAAGGGTCTAGTGAACTTCATGCACTGGCCTTAAAGTCATTGGTTGATCTGTCATCTCGTGAACCAAAGGTTTTTGCTCCGTGTTATCAATTAAAATGAACTGTATGGTTTCTTCAGACGTTTTAACTCTTCTCTTTGTTGCAGATGATTTCATCCCGGTATGCAGACCGTGTACATTGGCTACGAACTTTACTGGGTCATACTGATTGTGATGCCCGTGAAGCTGCCGCCCGTCTTCTTGGCATCGCTTCTGCTTCCCTTTCAAGCTCAGCTGCGCTCAATCTTTTGTCTGATCTTACTTCAACACTCGCTAAGAATCGCCCATCAAGGTGTGCAAAAGAACCTTGACACTGACTTTTACTTCCTGTTGCCAGAAAGCTTCTGATTCATGGGAATATTTGATAAATTGTGCCAGATTTGAAACTTGCCATGGAATGTTGTGTGCAATTGGTTATCTGACAGCTGGCTGTTTGAAGCAATCGTATGTACGGTCATGTGCTTTCATTCTCTAATTATCTCAGCTCGTTACTGTTTTTTTTTAACTGAAGGCATGCTACTAATTTCATTTTCATTTCTGAATCAATAGCTTTATATGGAACTCATACATTTTCTTTACTTCGCCTCAAACTCACTTTGAAATTTACTAGTTCCATGCCTGAATGGTTTAATAGTGATTTTCATCTGTGACAACTAGACCTATTAATGTACCGAAACTACGAAAGGATCTGCCCAGACTATCTATACAAGTCTGTGGAATTATCACATGGATATTATTTTTTTAAAAATTTGAGTTACCTGTGCCCACTTCACAAGGTTGAATGCCAGTGTTGCAATTATTTTGGACGCCATCATATGCCTTAAAAAAACTTTCTTCACAAACAATGAACACAACTAATTTGGATGCTGTATTTTTCAAAAGATCTTAATTTGCTGTGGATAATGAATGCGTGTGCAGATGCCTGAAGAAATGGTAAAAAATGTAGTTGATATTCTTGTAAAAGTTGTGAACTCTGAAGGTTCGACATTAGCATCTGTTGCCATGGAATCTCTTGGTCATATCGGTCTGCGTTGTGCATTGCCTTCAATTAATCAGAACTCTTCTACAGGTTGCACTTATTGCTCAGACCTCTAAAACATGTGAACTGTTCACACCTATACTGCTATTTTATTTCTTTTGCTCATCTGCAGATGCGCTATTAACTGTCCTGCATGAAAGGCTCTCTAAGCTGCTTTCTGAAAATGATAACAAAGCTTTACAGAAGGTTTTGGTATCACTGGGTCATTTATCTTGGAATGAGATGTCCTTTCTTCACCTGAATAACACGTTGGATTTGATTTTTAGTCTTTCACGTTCCAAGGTATCACCTAAATGAAAAATTTCACAGTTAAAAGTTCACCGTTCTTTTGACAAAACTATATTCTTTGTTAATGCCTGTTTTAGGTTGAAGATGTGCTTTTTGCTGCTGGGGAGGCTCTATCTTTCATATGGGGAGAAGTTCCCGTTACTGCAGATGTGATACTGGAGACAAACTTTGTTTCCCTTTTCCAGGCCACAAATTATCTTACTGGAGATGCACCTCTTGTCTCAAGTAACTCCTCTAAAAGAAGTGGTGAAGAAGCACGTGCTATGGCTCGAGAAGAAATTATTAAAAAGTTATTCGATACACTAATATACAGCAGTAGAAAAGAAGAACGTTGTGCAGGTACTGTTTGGTTGGTCTCACTGACAATGTACTGTGGCCAACATCCAAAGATCCTAGAACTGCTTCCACGAATTCAGGTTTGTCAACATGATATACTATGTCTGAATTTATAGAGCCCCTAAAACATTTTTCAAACTTTAGACTCTGCCATAATGCATTAGAATCTAGATATAGTTATGTTGTTAGCAAATCATATCATCATATGATATTATTAGTGCCAGCAATGTAGAGTACTCTGTCATGTAATGCCACTTGAAGTAGCCTAATGAACGTGTAAATCCTGCACTAGATTTTGATATTTGGAAGTTTCTTGATATGGTCTATATAAGTTTCCCTTTTATGTTAGTTGCTGCTTGCAGGCCTTTTGAGCTTGTGGAGGTGTTTGTGGTGTGAGTTTGTATCTGGTGTACACTTTCTACCCCACCATTTCTTCTTAATACAAAGATACGCAGCTCTCCTGCGTGTTCGAGAAAAAAAAAGTTTCAATACGTCCTGTGCTATGGAGCTAAAAAATCTCTTTTGAACTCTAGGGTATTGATTCTCACCTTTCGAAGGAAGTGAATTGCACTATTTATTACGCTCTGCTGAAATGTTGCCGTTTTCTTCAGCTAGCACAATTCGTATCTTTACATGTTTTTCTTTGTTCAAGTAGTCAACTAGTCATATATTGTCATTTTCATAGTCTTTCATCTTGCTGGGGCCAAAAGCCTCTGTGATATTACACTGGAGAGTAGAGCAGGGCTCTAGGTCATCTTTAACAGGGCATTGGGTCATTTTTCTATCTTTATAAACTAGAACATCTTTGTAAAGAACAACAACTCATCCTTTGGTCCGGCTGGAGTGGCGGTGATGTGTTAAGACCCTCCTCTTTTCTCTTAATATAAAAGATATGCAGCTCTCTTGCGCATTCGAGAAAAAAAGTCTTTCATCTTGTTGAAACTCTTAAATTCCATTCCTTTCACAGGAAGCCCTTTTGCATCTTCTTGGGGATTCGAATGAGCTTACACAAGATTTGGCATCGCAAGGCATGAGTATCGTGTACGAGCTTGGTGATGCATCTATGAAGGATCAGCTAGTTCATGCTCTTGTCAACACACTAACTGGTGCTGCAAGAAAGAAAAAAGCCATTAAGGTGCATAATGTTTTCTCAATTTCTATTAAGCACTGAGATTATATAATGCTTTAAATATTTTATTATACTTGCGTAGCTGATGGAGGATTCCGAAGTCTTTCAAGAAGGTACGATTGGCAATAATCCTACTGGAGGAAAACTTAGCACATACAAGGAGCTGTGCAATCTTGCCAATGAGATGGGGCAACCTGACTTGATATACAAGTTCATGGATTTAGCTAATTATCAGGCTGCTCTCAATTCCAAGAGGGGTGCTGCTTTTGGATTTTCCAAGATAGCCAAACAAGCTGGCGAGGCACTACAACCCCATTTGAACACCCTAATTCCTAGGCTTGTCCGTTACCAGTATGACCCTGATAAGAATATTCAGGTATCAAAGTGTACACTCCCATCACCGTGCCTACCATTTTTTTTCTTATCATACTCAAAATTAAATTGCTTGGTTGAGTAATGATACATAATGGTGTATAACCAACTGACCAAGTATACTTTAGTATTGCTCTTATTTTATATGAGAATTAAAGAGGCCAAGATAGTAATAAGCTAGTAAATATGACATGTCAAAAAACCCAGCTAGTTAAGTGCTCCTGTGTGAACGTAGATTTCCTCAGTTTGGTACAATTAATGTTATCCATCTTCACATCCTAGCAATTAAGACACTTGGATAGATCTGCATTATGATTCTATAATTATGCTTCAGCATTTTGCTAAAACAACAACGATGAAGCCTTAAGAAACAAAGCTCATGAAAAAAACAGACGAAAAGGAAAGGGAAAAAATGAAAAAAAAAAAGGGAGATAAAAAGATAGGGAAAGGGAAAAAAACCAAATGGAAAAGGAAAAAGAGGGAAATCCAAAAATCAAGGTTCTGGTATGTGAATTGCTACTCTTCACAATCTCCTATCTAAGGCTAGCTCCTTAGCAATACCCCAATCCTTCAAATCTCTCTTCATAGGCTCCGCCCATTCTAATTTTTGTCTTCCTCTGCCTCTCTTCTCATAATTAGGCCGACTTATCATCCCGCTACAAACCCGTTCCTCCTGTGGCCTCTGTTGTATATGTTTGAACCACCTCAAATGATGCTGAAAAAGCTTCGCAAGCGATGTGGTGTGAACCCTAATATGTCTTGTATGTCATTGTTCAGGACACGATCTCTTCTTGTGTGGCTATAAATCCATCGCAACATATGTATTTCTACTACATGAAGCTATCAGACATGTCAACTTTTAGTAGGCCAACATTATGCTCCATATTACATGGCAGAAAAACATGGTTTTGCACCAAATATTCTGAGAAATAGACCAAAATTAATGAACAGAGTTCATGTTAGACAAATCAACTGCACACCTATGCTTATAAGTCCTCAGCAGCAATTGCCATTATCTATAATCTAATAAGTTTGTTTATCATAAAATGTAGCTATCTGTATAATCTGATTTGTTCTTTTCAGAAAAGATTCTAATCCAAATAAGGGAATTTATTTCCTGTAGTGTTTTTTGATTTTTCATATGCAACTGCAAGTCTGCAATGATAGATAATCTGATTTTGATGTTACTATATTTCTGAATAATCTCGAAAATTCTTTCCTCAGCTGATAATTCCAATTGCTTTCTAGGATTCAATGGTTCACATCTGGAAGTTAATCGTCACAGATCCAAAAAAAGCGATAGATGACCATTATGATGTCATAGTAGAGGATTTGTTGGTTCAATCTGGATCAAGGCTTTGGCGCTCCCGTGAAGCATCTTGTTTTGCACTTGCAGACATCATCCAAGGTCGAAGATACAATCAGGTATGTGATTAGCTACTCATGGACCATGGTATTATGTTCTTTTTCTAATTAGTTGACACAAAATGTACTAAAATTCTTATTTTGGATTTCTTGTTGGACCAAATTGTAATTCACTTTGTCTTTGTTCTTCTTTAAGGTTTCTAAGCATTTGAGAAATATATGGGTAACCACTTTCCGAGCAATGGATGATATAAAGGAAACTGTGCGGAATGCTGGTGATAGTTTATGTCGAGCTATGAGCTCATTGACAATGAGGCTATGTGATGTGTCACTAACTTCTGCTTCTGATGCAAATGAAGCTATGAACATTGTACTACCATACTTGCTTTCTGAAGGCATACTCAGTAAAGTTTCAAGTGTTCAAAAAGCCTCTATTAGTTTGGTCATGAAGCTTGCTAAGGTATTTTGATAGTAAAACTTCCCGTCTATTATAGTGAGGTGTGCTGTGCAACAAAATTTCATGATATATTTTTTTTATCAACTCCTGTGTTTTATCTTTAAAAGTGAAAAATATCATCATAGTACTTTAGACGCATTCATGTCCTAATTAAAATTGAACCTTCAAACCTTTAATTGGCTTACCTGTTGTGTTCTCATTGGTGGTGTTCAAACTCCTGTGTTTCATATGCTGTTTCCACTAAAATAGACTGTAGATTCTTCCACTTTCGTACTGGGTTGGATGACAACAGGCAATACCATATTGTTCTTGTTCCACTAATGTTTTTGAAATCTAATTTGTGTTGCTTGCAGAATGCTTCAGAACTAATGTAACTTCTTTTTGAAAAGGAAATAGAATAGAGAGGTCATTGAAATTTATTAGGAACATGGCATTACAGAAAAAAATGTCTCAATTTATGTCTTTCTTTTGTTCACAGGGTGCTGGTCCTGCCCTTCGACCACATCTGCCAGAACTTGTCAGCTGTATGCTTGAATGTTTGTCAAGTCTTGAGGATCAAAGGATGAACTATGTCGAGGTATGCTTATTTTTGTTTCTTCTCTATAAGAATCGATCATGATGATGATGTTTTAGCAGTATTATATCCCACCGTTGTAATACCTAACTCTCCTGTATTTGGATGAAAGATGCATGCAGGGAACGTGGGCATCAAAACTGAAAGGCTCGAAAGCTTGCGTATAGCTGTGGCTAAAGATTCTCCAATGTGGGAAACTCTTGATATCTGTATAAAAGTTGTTGACAAGAATTCACTTGATCTATTAGTTCCTCGCCTGACTCAAATGGTCAGATCAGCTGTTGGCCTGAATACAAGGTTAGGATTTCTTGTACCGTAGATCTTATTGAATAACGTTGAATACTTCATTTTTATTGTGCGTCATCCATTTCCTGCTTGATTTCAGGGTCGGTGTTGCTAGCTTCATCACCTTGTTGGTACAGAAAGTCATGATAGACATCAAACCATTTACAGCAACGTTACTGAAGTTACTGTTTAGTGCTGTTCTGGAGGAAAAGAGTTCTGTTGCGAAAAGGGCCTTTGCATCTTCCTGTGCTACAGTTTTGAAATACGCCAGTCCCTCCCAGGTTCAGAAGCTTATTGAAGATACTGCCTCTCTGAATTCAGGTGGGAAGAACGATCAGTTATCTGGTGCAATTCTTATTAAAGCCTACTTAAGCAATGCGGCAGATGTTCTTAGTGGATACAACACAGCTGTTATCCCTGTAATTTTTTCTTCAAGGTATGTGAAGACCTTGCATTTTCTTGACTTGAAGTTGATATCTTTGATATACAAAAGCCTTTCCATTTATATGAGCAAACATCTGTATAGGTTTGATGATGACAAAGACACCAGTGCCTTATATGAAGAGCTTTGGGAGGATATTCCTAGTAGTGAAAGAGTGACCCTAACACTGTATCTACCAGAAATTGTTACTCTGCTGTGTGATTGCATGTCATCATCATCATGGGCTGGCAAAAGAAAGGTGTAGTCTCTGTCTCTGTTTCATAACTTTTCTGTTCTTATGTAAATCATATCGGTAGATCGGTGGGAGTAAAAGGTCTTGTAATATACTCATGGCACAGCCCTTTGCTTGCAGGCAGCCAAGGCCATGAAGAAGCTGTGTGATGTTTTGGGTGAATCCCTTTCAGCGCAACACCAAAATATTCTCAAATCACTTTTGAAGGAACTACCTGGTCGATTTTGGGAGGTAACTTCACTTTTCTTTATATGCTTGTGGAACAATTTGATGGACTTTTAAACATCACCTTGAATCTTTCTCCATGTCACAGAACATAATTTGTTTTGCCTGCTTACATTTCTCGACAGGGAAAAGAAGCTATTTTGGATGCACTAGCCTCGCTGTGTTCTACCTGTCATGCTGCCATAGCTGCGGAAGACTCCAGCTTGCCAAGTGTTATACAGAGTGCTGTTTGTGTGGCATGCAGTAAGAAATCAAAAGTGTATCGAGAAGCAGCTTTCTTGTGTTTAGACAAAGTAATCTTTTTATTCTTCAATCCTCATCTAAACATTGGACCATTGTGCACTGCAGCATTAGCAGAGGCTATAGTCTTTTGCTGTGACATTTTTCTAATATTTCTGAACATTGGACCATTTGTACACATTCTTTATCAGTATGCTTGCCAACGTTTTGCAAATAGATAACTGGCCTTTTGCCTCGTGCTAAAGGTTCGTAATGAAACTCAAACATTAGGGATTTATTTTAACATATTTACTAAATAGATGTCTAAAATATGCTTTCTGAAAATAATAATGAAGAGCACTTCCAATCCCTTTCAGATTTTTGAACTGTAGATATATACATGAACTAGTTATTTCTCCCTTTTATGGTCATACGTTCTGTAACGAGGTTTCCTTTTAGCAAGTCTTGAAGATTTATAATTAATTCCATTTACTCAGTTTCCTTTCATCTGTTCATCACTTTTCAGGTGATTACTGCATTCAGAGATCCAGGATTTTTCAATAGTACTTTTCCTATGTTGTACGAGGTTTCTAACCAATCTGTCATTTGTAAGGCTAAGGGTTCATCTTCAGTTACCTCATCGAGTACTGCTGGTCAGTCATTGTTTTGAGCCACGTACCTCAGTACATTCTAGTGACTGTGCCTAACTAAGCTAATTGTAATTGGGTACACGGATATCCCTACTGTGATAGTCTTAAATCACATTTTTAGTTTTCTAGCATCACACTTTTAAGGCTGAAAAAAGAAATTCAAGAATAGCTTGATGTGGCACATCAGGATGATGCATTGATACCCTTCTTGTTGCAAGACCTCATTTAAGAAGGCTTGTAGGATCTAGATACTATATTATGAAATATGGTCATGCTAATTGGAAAAAACTTGGTTTATATGAGTAGCTGATTTGTCTTTGAATTTGAAAGTGATGCCTCAAGTATATTTTAACATATATAGTTAGCATTGTTTTTTTAGTACAATATATTTAGCATTCTTGTTGTTTATGTAGTGTGTTTTAATATTTGTGGAAAATTACAGACACATAACTGTAATACTTCCTTGGACAGGCAATTCTAGTATAAATGTCTAGTAGGCATGCAAGTACCTTATCGACCGAACTTGATGAAGTGCAGTATTAATGTATATTTGTATAAATATATTTAGCTTTTCTTGGCTTCTTTTCTGCAGAACAAGATGAAAGTGAAGGTGCCTCTGTTTCTCTTGATAAAGTGCTCAACTGTGTCACGTCTTGCATCAATATTGCGCTTCTGCAGGACATTATAGACCGAAAGAAGGATGTTTTAGAAATAATAGTAAATTCTCTTTCACCTGAGGAGAGCTGGCATGGTATGATCTCATGTGAACCTTTAATATATTATGAAAATATTTTTTAATACTTGTTTTTTTTTTCTTCAAGATTGTCATATTAATGTGCTCATCTTTCTTCATGTGTAGTTAAATTGTCGTCCTTCTTGTGCATCAAAGAGTTGTGCCACAAATTTCACAATTCTATTGATTCTGACACATGGCCGCAAGAGGCACCTAACTTGGTTCAGGAGGTATATACTAAATTTGTTCGATCTATTCTGCTGTTGCCATTATTTTTCATTTCTTCTGATAGACTTAGTTTTTTATTTTATTTTTTCAGCTATTCCATTTGGTGTCGCCAAAAGTAGTAGAATCCATACGCCTAGTTAAGATTGTTCAGGTAAATTTCTGTGTGCCTAACTGGAATAGACAATGACATGATCAAAGCATTATTGCACATGTCGCCTTCCTTCAAATGAATTATAATTGGCATGGTTTCTTGTTTCTGGAATTACCAGAGTTTATGATTAGCAGTTGGCTGGCAATTGGAGTAGCCTTATTTCTCACCAAACTCTCATGTTTTCAGTTTCATACTGCTGCTTCGGAGTGCCTTCTTGAGTTGAGCAAGTTGTATAGAGACTTTCCATTGACAGCCAGAACAGAGGCCAGGTTCAAGGATGAACTCGCTGAACTTTGTGAGTCTGAAAAAAGCGAACAAGCCAAGTCACTTTTGAAGCAATGTCTGGCCACTCTCAAAAATCTGCCCGGTGTAACCATGACAATTGATTAAAACAGCTCTCTGTAAACATGTAAATCTTGATATGAAATGTAACCATCGCAATGAGCTAAATTTTGGGCCATGATTGTACATCCATTCATATATGCAGTATTACAAGCGAAAAGTTACATACAGGACAAGCGAAAAAGTACACACATCATATTCTTGCTCACTGTGCCCAACATTATGTTGCTGTGTTGCATGTATGTCTGTCGGCCACGCGAAATCTTGAGCGTTATATTACCCTCGGCCACAACAAAGGGGATCCAGTCCCAAGTGTAACTTGCCGCTTGCGCTGGGTGGTACTACCAGTTTTGGATCCCAATGGCCTGCCCAAATGCTTGGAGGCAATCTCCAGCCTCCATAAGATTGTTGAGGTCAAAGCTGGTCTAGATCCCCATTTCATGGAGCGTGTATTGTTGAGGTCAAAGCTGGTCTAGATCCCCATTTCACGGAGCGTGTATACAACGTCATTGCCAGTGACGGCGCATGCCATTTGCTAGACTTGTGTGTAGAAGGTTCGGTGCCAACGTGAGCAACTCTAATGTCATTATGTGGAAAAGAGTTTAGTACAACAATGTGGCAGCATCATGGCTAATTTGGTCTAGTGATTAGATAATATGTTGAGACTAGCGACAATGTGAGCATCTAGCATCTTGGCTAATTGGGTCTAGAAACGAACCCAGATGTAGTATGCGTTCGTAGCTTCTGTCGTCTTGTGACAATGAGTTTTGTTTTTGTTTAAACCTTCTTCTGTATATCTGATTCTCTATTTTTTATGTGACTAAAACCTACTCTCTCCGTCCCTCCATTTTAAATTGATGACATTAGGACAAGAATTCTACTTCAGTTCAAATGTAAACTAAAGTTGTTATCATAACGACAAATTTAAAAACGGAGGGAACAGAGTCTGTGTTCCTTTGTAGGAACCTATAACTCTACCAACTCTCATGAAATGCCTTGCAAAAAAAAAAAACTCATGAAATGTCAGATATGAAGTAAGATCTTTATTTAGAAATGTTGGATAGAATACAAATAGGAGTGTGCATTCAGGGGTCTCTGTATATTTTTTTCCGAGCACTTTCACCCAAACACAAATGCACATGCATGTAAGAGACGATAGACATTGGTACTATTTATTGCCTTCATCTGAAGCATTTCTGATTTTGGACTCCCAGAAATGATATTTGGGGATTCATCATCAGGTTAGCTTCCACAAAGCATTAGCGGTCTTCGAGCCCGATGGCCTTCCCAGAAGTTTGGAGATGTAATCGCCAGCCTCCATGAGCTTGTTGAGGTCGACCTTGGTCTCAATCCCCAGGCCATGGAGCGTGTACACGACATCCTCGGTGGCAACATTGCCAGTGGCGCCCTTCGCATGTGGGCAGCCTCCAAGGCCTGACACTGAAGAGTCCACTATACTGATCCCCATCTGACACAGCAAAGAAATTTGTAGTATAAAATGCTGAAATTTTCCAAATAGCTATGGACTTGGATGAGAAATAGAAAATTCATCTTTACTTACACTTGAAGTGAGATTAGGATGTTGGCGAGAGCTTGGCCGCATGTATCATGGAAATGAACAGCAAGCTTGTCTACTGGAACAAAGGACATGACAGCTTCAAGTATAGGAACTACACTACCTGAAACAGAAAACAAACAGGATAGAGATTTTGTGAGATAAAAATTCAGATGTATCTTCTTCAGAGATCTAGAGAGAGAGCATATGCAACTCATACTTTCACCAGAAGGGTAAAAGTTCGTCAAAATGATGCTGAATGTAGACAGCTACTTTGATCAGAATCCGCATACTGTTCAAGTAGATTGAGAAAAGAGAAAAAAAAAGTGAGATTACGCAATAAATTTCAGTACCTGGTGTACCTACCCCAATTGTATCGCCAAGTGAAATCTCTGAACAGCCCATGTTGTATAGCTCCTTAGCTACATATGCCACCTTCAATGGGTCAATAGCGCCTTCGAAGGGCAAGCAATCACACATGATACATACCTACAAACAGAGGAAGCAAGAAATTGATCAGAATGCAACCAAACAACTTCAACAACTGCTTGAACATGTCTCAGGCTTCAAGAGGTAAAAATTTAGTTAACATACCCGCGGATACGTAATCCACATCTCTTGGCCGCATCAGTAACATCGCGGTACCGGACAAGGCTTTCCTCAATGGTACAATTAATGTTCGACTTAGAGAAAGATTCAGAGGCAGATGCAAAAACTGCAATTTCTTTTGCACCAGCAGCGATAGCAGCTTCAAATCCCTGTAAAAAACATTCTTCAATCAGATTCTTAATAGATAGTAGGTAAAGTGACTTTGCAGTAAAATCAAGTGGAAACTATGTAGAGCTTACTCTGAGATTAGGAGTTAACACTGGAAACCTGGCATTTGGAACTTGTGGGAGCCCACTTAGTACATCTTTCGCATTGGCTAACTGCAGTTTCCAAACACAGCGAAGTAAGACAATCATGATCATCTGAAGAATCATACCCAATTAGATTTAAGTAGTACATCACCTGGGGCACCCATTTAGGTGAAACAAAACTTGTGGCTTCAACTACTGATAAGCCTGCAGCCACTAATTTGTATATCAGCTGGATCTTTACAGATGTTGGTACATTGTTCTTCTTATTTTGCAGACCATCTCGTGGTCCAACTTCAACTATCTTCACAAAACTTGGTAGATCCTTTAGAACCTGAAGACAGATTGTTGGTCAAACAAATAAAGGAAAGCATGGCGCACTAGAATTGTCATGACCCTATTTCCCTTTTTTGTATCTTTTTATCTTACATGATAACTTTTGTTGAAACTTGGTACCAAGATAATTATCAATTCTGTCCTACTGGTGCAATTTAAGCAACCTTGGGAGGAAGGTCTCTATGCTCCACTCCATCAGAGGATGAATTGGCATTACGGCATTGCAAATGCTAGGGCTGAAAACGGTACGAAAATTTCCCATTCCGACCGCGTTTCGTTTACCGTTTTTCCGTATCGTTTTCGGATAGGCGGAGAAAAATGAAAACAGTAACAAAAACGGTATGTCCTTTTTTCCGACCGTTTCAGCGGAATTCCGTTTTTAGTGGTTTTTCTCCCTTTTTTACTGTTTTCTCCAAATACGGTAATGAGATCTCAATTGAACATATTTTATGAAAAATAAAAATTAAAAGTTATGAACCAAACAACCTCTTATTGCCATATATTGTTGGGTCGTATGTTGTGAATTTAATTACAACTTGTATTATATATATTGTAGATTTGAATCATATAGTGAATGTTTAATATTTATTTTATTTATATTTTTGACATCTTTTTCGGTTACCGACTGTTTTGTTTTGTTTCTGAATTCTGTATTTATCTGTTCGTTTTTGTTTTCGGTTTTTCTGTTTCTGGTGTTGTAAATATAAAAGTGAAAATGGTTGAAGTGTTTTTTATACCGTTTTCGCCTGTTTTCAGCCCTAGCAAATGCCACAAATAAGGATTGCCATGGAATATCATCTGACTGCTACCATTGCAGGAGTTGTTGTACCTGAGAGTGAATCAACAGTATGCAATTTCATTCGAAACCAAAAATAAAGATAAAGCTAAATTCAGGCATAGCACAACTTACTTGCTAACGTTGCTCTCATCAGCTGTTGCCCTGCGGCATGCACTTGGCGAAGAGAACCTTTCAATTCTGCTACTAATACTCAACTTGGGACGGTCTCTGAGACCAAGTGGCTCCTCGAGGCTTGACATTCTAACAAAAGAAACTGCCACTGAAAATTAGCTCCCTACTTGAGGCTTGACATTCTACAAAAAGAGATTGCTACCAAAGCTTACATCCTTGATCTGCACTCCATGCTAAAGAGCCTAAAGTTAAGCTCTGATGTGTACTGTAAAAGAGTCCAAGCTGCAGCAGACCCAAAGGTACGGTGGGTGTCGACAGTTGACAGTTTATTTCTTTTGCAAGGGCTAATGAGCTATCTTGATGCTTCTGAAGCCTGTATTTGCCTTTCCACTACTTATAGTACTCTCGTCGTCTCAAATTATTAAGTCACGATAGATACCTTCAATTTTTTAAATTATAAATCATTCTCGCTTTAAAATACATTCTCTATCTTTCCATTACTTCATCTATTTCTCATCCTTTTTTTTTTACATCTCATCTTTTCAACTCTACTCAATTTTTATGCTGAAGCGACGTATAAATTGGGACTAATAGAGTAAATGTAAACCCTTAATTAAAAAAAAAACTTCCACTGCAGAAGTAAACAAGAAGTGCATCAGTCTTTAAGGTGCTTAGGCTAAAAAAAAAAGTCTTTAAGGTGCTCGGCCGGACAACTTTTGGACCGGATCAAAAATATTTCGTGAAACAAAAATAATGTGGACGGAGATGACTGGTACAGGTGTCGCGCAGTGCCTGGATTTAGTCCACACTTGAAGCACTGCGTGGGCCCACCTTGTCGGTTTCTGTGGACCGAAATGCCCGGTGCATGGACTGATGCGCATGTCATCAGATGGACTTCTTCACGTGTGTTTAGAAGGTCGGTGCCAGCGTGAGCAGCTAATAATGTCATTTGTTGGAAAATAGTTTAGTACTAGAACAATGTGACAGCATCATGGCTAATTTGGTCTAGCACTAGATACTCATGTTGCGAGTAACGACAATGTCAGGCATCTAGCATCTTGGCTAATTGGGTCTAGAAAAGAACCCAAATGGCCAAATGTAGGACTCTCCATCTACCAGTATTTATTTATTAGCATTCTTAGAGCATCTCCAACAGTTTTATCAATAAATCACTTCAAAAGTACTTTTTAGGCCAACCAAAAAAATTCGGAGTCTACTTTAACCCTTCCTCCAACAGCTCATCTAAAAATAGTTTAAATTTGAACAAAGTGAACAACCGGTCTCACCGTTAGTTGCATGAGAGATGATTAGAGACCTCAGAAAGTTTCTCAGATTTATCTCAGAATAGGAGAATTTTAAGAACCCTCGAAAGTAGAGAGGTGTTTAGGGGAGTTGTTGGAGGAGGTTTTTTACACTTTTCCTTTATAATTTGATTTAAGGAAAGTTAATGGAAAGTTTTTTGAGATGCTCTTAGGGTCTGTTTGGAACATGAATTTTTTTCCTATTTTTGATCTTTTTCTGTGAAATCAACTGATTCCTATGAAATTTATGTATGATTACTATAAAATTCCTGTGTTCTAAATGAACCCTTGCACTTCCATGGCAAGGAGTAGATCACAGGAGCAGGGTTCCTGGCTCCTCCATGCTACAAATGCTAACACTAGAGGATAAATCCAAATGGTCAGGAATCTAACAAAAATGGACGGAGAAAGAGCTTCTGTCCTCTTGTATCCATGAGTCTTTTTTTTTATTTAATCCTTTCTTTTGTAATATCTGATTCTCTGTCTTTTTATTAAGTGAAGCTCTTTTTTTCCTGGAAACGGTGCTTGGGATTGAAATAGAGAAATAAATCATTTATCCATCTCATTAAAATTTTAACTCTCATTCATTTTTAATCCCATGCCCATCCATCGTATGGCACCAAAGCCTATGTTCGTTTGTAGGTACCTTTACCCCTACCAAGAGTCTAAGTATATAGTGAAACAGTAAACACAAAACCATACCACTAAAGTCCTGTTTGAAAGCAAAGTATTTTGAAGTTTTTAAAGAATACTATGATTTTGCAGTTTGGATGCAACAAATTTTGTAGTTGTGAAAACTATGGTATTAAAAAAAGTGTAGCCATTTTGCTGTTTTGAAAAATTCACTCATGACCACTTTTTTCTAAACCATGATTTTGCTTGACATTAGCTTCTAGTTAATACTTTGGTATTGAAAAACTAATAACACCTAAACAGGACCTAAATAGTTAGATCTGTAACAGGCTGCTGTTTAACATGTGGACATAGTCACGTGTTGACAAAGATAAATGCTACCACGTTCAGAATATTGAGCTACTCCCTCCATTCCAAAATTGATGTCATTGGTTAGTTCAAATTTAAACTAAGCAGAGACAATAATTTTGGAATGGAGTACACAATTGATGGATAGACAAATGTCAATATTCACTACCCGCAAAACATTGCAAGTCAGCATTCATTCCGTTTACAGTTTTTTCAGCTATGATGATGTCTGACATGAAGGAATATCTTTATTTAGAAAAGTTGAAGGGCACAATACAAATAGGTGTATCATTCACTAGTTTCTGTGTGTTGTTTTACAAACGTATTTTCCGTGTACTTTCTCCCAATGCAAAGTAAAGTGATAGACGATAGAAATTTGTATTATTTACTTCCTAAGTTATCGTGTGTGAATGTGTAATAACGCCAGCTGAAGCATTTTCTGTTTGGAGTCCCAGAATGATCTTTAGGGAGTTATCATCAGGTCAGCTTCCACAGAGCAGTAGCAGTCTTCGAGCCCAATGGCCTTCCCAGATACTTGGAGATGTAATCACCAGCCTCCATGAGCTTGTTGAGGTCGACGTTGGTCTCTATCCCCAGGCCATGGAGCATGTACACGACGTCCTCCGTGGCAACATTGCCCGTGGCACCCTTCGCGTATGGGCATCCTCCAAGGCCTGACACTGATGAGTCCACTATGCTGATCCCCATCTGACACAGCAAAGAAATTTAAAGTCTAAAAAGGTGAAATTTTCTGAACAGCTATGGACTTAGGCGAGAAATAGAAAATGCATCTCCACTTACTTGAAGTGAGATTAGGATGTTGGCAAGGGCTTGGCCGTATGTATCATGGAAATGAACAGCAATTTTGTCTACTGGAACAAAGGACATGACTGCTTCAAGCATAGGAACTACACTGCCTGAAACAGAAAACAAATAAGAGAGATATTCTGTGAGATAAAAATTAAGATGCACCTTCTTCTAAGAGCTAGATAGAGCATATGCAACTCATACTGTCACCAGAAGGGTAAAAGTTTGTCAAGATGGTGCTGAATGTAGAGTGCTACTTTGATCAATTTCCACATACTGCTATTCAAGTAGATTGAGAAGAGTGAAAAATTTAAGATCAGGCAATAAAATTCAGTACCTGGTGTACCTACAC
The DNA here is from genome assembly GCA_001602295.1 of Zoysia matrella. Lineage (NCBI taxonomy): Eukaryota > Viridiplantae > Streptophyta > Magnoliopsida > Poales > Poaceae > Zoysia > Zoysia matrella. The sequence goes on along the minus strand of BCLG01005650.1, from coordinate 893 downwards.
CAATTGTATCGCCGAGCGAAATCTCTGAACAGCCCATGTTATATAGCTCCTTAGCCACATATGCCACCTTCAATGGGTCAATAGCGCCTTCAACGGGGCAAGCAATCACACATGATACATACCTATAAACAGAGGAAGCAAGATATTGATCAGAATGCAGCCAAACAACTTCAGCAATTGCTTGAACTTATGTGAGGCTTCAAGAGGTGAAAATTTCGTTCACATACCCACGGATACGTAATCCATATCTCTTGGCGGCAGCAGTAACATCACGGTACCTGACAAGGCTTTCCTCAATAGTACAATTAATGTTTGACTTAGAGAAAGATTCAGAGGCAGATGCAAAAACTGCAATTTCTTTTGCACCAGCAGCAACAGCAGCCTCAAATCCCTGTAAAACACATTCATCGTTTTAGGTCAGATTCCTAAGTAGAGAACAGGTAAAGTGGCTGTGCAGTAAAATCTAGTGAAAAAATATAGAACTTACTCTGAGGTTAGGAGTTAACACTGGAAACCTGACATTTGCTACTTTTGGGAGCCCACTTAGTACATCCTTCGCATCGGCTAACTGCAGTTTTCAAATCCAGCAAAGTAAAACATTCATGATCATCTGAAGGATCATACCCAATTATATCCTTCATGTGATTTAAGTACATCACCTGGGGAACCCATTTAGGGGAAACAAAACTTGTGGCTTCAACTACTGATAAGCCTGCAGCCACCAATTTGTGTATCAGCTGGATCTTTACAGATGCTGGTACATTGTTCTTCTCATTTTGCAGACCATCTCGTGGTCCGACTTCAACTATCTTCACAAAACTTGGTAGATCCCTTAGAACCTGAAGACAGATTGTTAGTCAAACCAATTAAAGGAAAGCATGGCACACTAGAAT
>BCLG01005649.1:13615-23927 GCA_001602295.1 Zoysia matrella | reverse complement strand
GAGTGCTCGTGTTGTAAGTTGTAACCGTGCCTCCTGCTAATTCGTTTGAATTTTTGTTATCGCAATTCCAGTTGATCAGTTCATTGCTATCGCCATTCCAGTTGATATTTTGATTGCTACTGTGATCGATTGCTTTATTTTAATTCGTTGTAACTGTGACTCAATTTAGCTTTTCATTTAAAATTTGGATGACGGTGACATGAAAGCATTTGAAAGGCATTTGAAAACTGAAAGGCATTTTGAAAGGCATTTGAAAACTGGGTATCCGTTGGGGTTCTCAGTTCATCACTGCGCAACTTGCGGCGCTCACGATTGGGCTTTGCGATTTCTTATGAATCGAAATCTGATCGCTTCAACTTTCGACCCGATTAGGCAAAGAGCGGTGTCAGCTTGACGTTGATCACTTCCTTCTTTTCTCTTTCGTGGGATGATCGGATGAATGGTTTGGTATCTAACTGACGCCTGCCTTCACGATGGCACTCAGTCATTGGTAAGAAGAAACCAGAGTATCATACGAGTTGCGTATTGGGGTAGGTTAACGTGGCGTCGTGAATCTTGCGGCAGATTCATCGGTATCTCCCAGCTGGTTATTTAAGATCAGAAAAGGAATGAACGATCACTGCCAAGTGGTATGACATCATGCTGCAACACTTGCTTAAAGTGCCGCATTAGTAGGGGTAAGGAGGAGGAAGATGCTAGCACGAAAAAAAAAGGTCCTGTTCTAAGCATCGTTGGCTTGCTGCTTCCCCGATAATAATTCTCTGAATTCCGATATTCGAAAATTAGCCTCGTTGTTTTGACTTGGATGCATCAACAACGCCAGTCGGCCCAGTCTATTTGCCAAAGCTGCTAAATTTACTTATTTAACGATGGGGGTTAAGTGGTTTTGTACAGTGGAGTACTCCTATAAAGCATCGGTGCCCTGCTCATCCTTCCGCTGGGAACCACCGAACCAGTTCCTCCTTGGTCAGAAGCGGGGTCGCAGTCACGCCACGCTCCGCTTCGCTTCCCTCCCCCTCCGCCGTTCTCCCTCTCCTCTACCCCGCCTGCCAGTGCCCGCGGCGCAACGATCCCCACCCAAACCCTAGTGCGCGCGCGGCGGAAGAGAGAGAGAGAGAGCGCTGCGCGGGGCGAATGGAGCTGCACGTGTTCTACAGGGCGCTCGGGCTCTCGCTCGTCGGCGGCCTCAGTACCTCCATCGGTAACCCCCTCTCCCCCGACTGATCGGCTGTTTGCTTGCGGCCATAGCGCTGGTTCGCTGCGGGTTCGAGATTCGAATTTCAGTGGGAAATCGCTTGGTGCCTTCATTCAGCGTGCGGCTGACTTGATGCTTTTGGCTGCTGGAGCGGCTACTCGCGCTCGCTGCTGTTTGGAGCAGCTTCCTCGGAGTGATCGAGGGTTTCCATTCGTAGGAATTTTATGAGTGGACTGGTTGGTTCTAGGTGGGTCGGTCAGTTGCATGAATTTTGTTCTATGAATTGCTCTGTCAGGACGCAGAAGAATATTGCAGCACGTCGTTTCGCATAGTTTAAGCGATATATTTACCTATAAGCATTCTAAATTGTAGTCATCTGCTTTTGGTGCGCTTATTGTGGTGATGGACTACCTCAAGATGTCTAGTCTCACTATTTGTTGATAATTTCGAATGGTGGCATGGCGTGCAGTGGAGTTTTTTTTCCCTTCCCCATTTTACACTTTAGCTAAGCTCGAATTTCAAATTTCAGGTGCACTGTTTGTAATTTTGAATCCTGCCCCTAACCTTAAGATGCTTGGGCTTCTACAGGTGATAATTTTTGTACGTTATTGAGTAAATTAACTACATATTTGTGTAAGTTTTTTGGTTCCTAATGCTCTATATGTTGCTGACACTGACCACAGGGATTTGCTGCTGGACTTATGTTGAGCATTTCGTTTCTAGACTTGGCACACAATGCACTGAATTCTATTGGCTTCTTGAAGGGCAACCTTTGGGTGAGTCGTGCATTCTTGTAATTGCAGAATCCATGCTCATGAAGCGTTGATCTGCCTCAGATAACAAGAAACAGCTTGCAGTTCTTTGCAGGAGTTCTTTTCTTTGGTTTAGTGGTCAAGTTTATTCCAGAACCAGACTTTTCACCAAAAGCTGATTCAAGAGAGAAAGAGGTTGAAAAAGAATAACCCTCACTGTTTATTTTTGGAACACAATATCAACCTGTTTTCAAACTAAAATTGGAACCTGAATAGAATTTAGTTTTCTCTATTTGGTTTGAGAACATCAGAATGATGATGGTGGAAAGGGTAAAGATATGATGAGAAAACATCGTCGGCAAGTGTTATTCAGTGGTATCATCACTGCTGTTGGTAAGAAACTAATAATTCTATTAAATCATTAATTGGCGTACAACCTGCATGCATATCTTGAAGCATAACTTTAGATGACATGGTTGTTTGGCCTTTTTCATGTGATCTAGCTTTTCTTGAGATGTTTTTAGGGCATTGCCTTTTGAATTTATAATAATTTGAATGAATGGAACTGATGTGCAGGAATTAGCCTACACAATTTGCCAGAAGGGATGGCAGTATTTCTTGGATCTGTCAAGGTATTTCTTATGTATTTTCATATCAGTATAGCATCTCAAATCATTAACCATCCATAGAACTATCGAAGTAACATTTTCTCCCCCTGTATCTCCATGTCCAATCAATTAGTTCTTAAATGTTTCAACTAGTGATACACCCTCTGTTGTTTATCATTTCTCAGTTCTCATTGAAGTGTATCTTTTAATATGTTAGATTGGGTGTTTAATCCATTGTAGTAATTCGAAGCTAACCTTCCATTGCATTACGGAAGCAATGGTTAATTCTGTAGCTCCCAACAATTGATTCTGAGACAGTTCACTAGCGATGCTCTCTACAAATGTATTCTACAGTATTTTCGTTGATGCATAATTTTTGAGCCTTGGATAGTTGAATTTCTATAGAATGGCACGACTCATCCCTGTATTATATTGGTCCATGACTTCCTGTGGCGTTTGGGTACTTAATGATGATGAGATCATCGTCATCCTTTATTTTAATAACCCATGCTAACACTTTTGCCTATTGTGAATTTCTATCGTCCGCACCTTTTGCTTTACTTCTAGAGTGACTCCATCCAAAGCCTCATGTTGCATACGAAGGGTGAAGAGTACTTATTTAGCATGATTGATTTTGTGCTTGCACTGATTGCATTTTGCTGCACTAAAAACTGCAGGGTCTTCATGTGGGTCTGAACTTGGCCATTGCTATTGCTTTACATAACATACCAGAGGTACAAAACAACTATTTAGCCTTTCTCATTACGTGATACAACTTGATAAGATTATCATGTTATAGATGCATTTGTAGGGAAAACTTACCGCAGGCGCAGGCCAATAGATCAAAGTGGCTGAACAGACCACGCAAAAAAAAGGGAGTCAGCGGGAAGAGTTAGTTTTTAGTTAGCTAAGAATTAGTGGATTAAGTTAAGATTAGTTTGAGTTAGTTAAGATTAGTTTGATTCTGTTTGGGGCGCCTATTATATAAAGGCTGCCATAGCTATCATTGTAATCATCGAAGAAGTAATAGAATTTCCCCTTTGGGGCAATCTGTTCTTCGGTCACCCTGGTAGAGGATTCACCTCTACCCGGTGACAATAACAGGGCGCCTCCTTCCTGCTACACGTTGCATTCCAATTCTCAATCTCACCGTTTCCTGCATTCTCCATTGAAATCACCCACTAGACCACCACGCATCCACAACAATTTGGTATCAGTTTCCAGCAAGGGCGCATCGATGATGTTCGGCGTCATTGATGATCCTGAGACGCTGACTGATTCATAGAAGCTAGAAAGATTGTTGGCGCAGATGGCAACCTTCAACGTGCGCCTCGACTCACAGGACGCGTGGATTGCCAAGCCAGAATCAAATCAACAACATGGGGATAGTTTGGCCATGAAACAGAAGGTGCAACACAGCGGCAGTAGCCGCCAAGGGCGGACAGAAGATGATCATCATGGAGGATCAAGGCTGCCGAAGCTGAATTTTCCCCAATATGACGGTGAATCAGATCCTCAGACATGGTTGAACAAATGTGAAACCTATTTCAAAGGCATGCGAACCCTAGATGAAGAGAAGGTATGGATGGCCTCCCTACATATGGATGGTGTTGCCGCCCAGTGGTATTATGCTTTGGAGAAGGATCATGGCTGCCTCGCATTGCCACGATTCGTGGAGTTCGTCAATCTCAGGTTTGGACCACCTATCAGATTCAATGGACTCGCTGAATTGAAAGAACTTCATCTCACCAGCTCTGTTGAAGAATATCAGCGTCAATTTCTGGCATTGGTATGTCGCTGTGATGATCTTACTATGAAACAACAAGTCAACCTTTTCACAGCAGGACTGGGACAGCCCTTGCGCGCTAATGTAGAGCTCCAGGCACCATCTAATCTACAATCTGCTATGAGTTTGGCCCGGGCTTATGAGCAGCGGAGCACCATAGCTGATTCTGGCAAGTTGAATATTACATCAACGAAAACAGTAGCAGTGGCCACGCAAAGGAGCTCTTCTACATTGCCTAGGAACACCGTCAGCACAATAGTCCCATCCAAACCACGTTTCCGTCGCCTCTCACCTGAGGAGTTAGCGACCAAGCGTGCAAACGGTGAGTGCTTTCACTGCACAGAAAAATATGTTACAGGACACAAATGTGGAAGCAGTGGCAAATCCTTGTTCCTCATGCAAGTGGATGAGGAGTATCTCCCAAGACTTGGGTATTTCACTGCACGCCCTCACGGGAATACTATGCAACTCGAGGTAATGGTCAATAGTACTAAGCTGGTGGCATTAGTTGATTCTAGATCAACTCATTCATTAACCAAGACGCCGTCAGCAAGCTACGGTTGCCAGTATCACCACGACCAGGCTTGTCAGTAAAGGTAGCTAATGGAGATCGATTGAATAACCATGGGGTTTGCCCAAGCACAGACCTATTAATCAATGGGGAGCAGTTTAACATTAATATGTGCTCACTGCCTCTGGTTGGATTTGACATCGTGCTGGGAGTTCGTTGGCTGTCTTCTCTCGGCCCTATACTATGGGACTTTGAAGAACTGACAATGGCATTCACTCACCAAGGGTGTGCTGTATGCTTGCAAGGGATCGGTGGTACTAAGGCATTTTGCCATACTATACTGTCATACAGGGAGCTCATGGATACACTGTTACAGTCTTTTTCGGATATATTTGCTGAGCCGAGAGGTCTGCTACGATGCCGTCGACAGGACCACCGCGTTCATCTTCTACCTGGGACAGCACCTGTTGCTGTGAGACCTTATCGTTACCCGCAGCTGTTGAAAGACGAAATCGAACGACAATGAGAGGACATGTTGGCCCAGGGGATAATCCAAGATAGTACATCACCTTTTTCATCTCCAGTACTTTTGGTGAAAAAGGCAGACAAATCTTGACGATTTTGTGTCGACTATAGAGCCCTCAATGGAAAGACAGTCAAAGACAATTCCCAATTCCAGTAGTAGATGAATTATTGGATGAACTGCGAGGGGCATAATTTTTCACCAAGCTTGATCTCCGAAGTGGATACCATCAAGTCCGTATGAACTGCTTTTAGAACACACCGTGGCCACTTTGAATTTCTGGTAATGCCTTTCGGTTTGACAAATGCTCCCTCCACCTTTCAGTCATTAATGAATGATATACTGAGTTCATTCATTCGGAAATTAGTTCTGTTATTTTTTGATGACATATTGGTGTTTAGCAAGACGTGGTCAGAACATTTGTAGCATGTGAAGGCTGTCTTTGAGGTGCTGCGGGCAAACAGGTTCTTGAAACAATCAAAGTGCTCTTTCGATGAAGAACAAGTTTCTTATTTGGGACATGTCATCTGTGTTGATGGTGTCGCCATGGACCCAGCAAAGGTGGATGCAGTAAAGGCATGGCCTCAACCTAGAACTATTAAAGCTCTTCGAGGATTCCTCGGTTTAACCGGCTATTACAAAAAGTTCATTGCCGGGTATGGGGCAATAGCAGCACCATTAACAGCACTTCTAAAGAACGATGCTTTTTCTTGGTCAGATGCAGCGGAAGAAGCATTTACAGCTCTCAAACAATCACTTATTTCTGCTCCATTGTTACAAATGCCTGATTTTACTAAATGGTTCATTATAGATTGTGATGCTTCAGGAAAAGGATTTGGGGCAGTCCTGCATCAAGGAGATGAAGCAGTAGCATTTTTCAGCCGGGCGATTGCTCCTCAACATACTAAACTTCCTGCTTATGAACGTGAGCTCGTTGGCTTAGTAAAAGCAGTCCGACATTGGAGGCCATACATTTGGGGCCGAGCCTTCATTGTTCGCACTGACCCACGGAACATTAGGCGCTAGGCGCTAAGCGAGCGGTCACCCTCCGCCTAGAGCTTAGACGTGCTTAGGCGCTCCTAGGCGCGCCTAGGCGTTTCTACTGTAGCAAGGCCAATTTGTAAATAATGTAAATATACAGAAGTATACCCATACCTTGTTTGTATTGTGAGGCAGTTTTCTATGGAATTCTTGCATAGTTGGCTTCATATTGTCAACTTCTTGACAGCTCTTGTCCCTGAGTAGCACAAAGAGGACAAATATTAGATATATTGAAAACTATAGTGCTGAATTTTATTAACAGAAATTCAAAAAAAAATAGTACTCATCTGAATTAACCTCCTAGTCTCTTGCAAAGTATATTGGCTCCTTTTAAGCACAAAAAGAAGCAATGATCAGCTGAGCACATGAAAGGTACTGATCTCATGTTGCATGCTACTTGCTTAGTGATTTGGGTTCAGATTTCAGAATTAAAAGATACATAAGAGCTGCACACATAAGTTCATTTCAAATTAAAAACTGAAAAGTAAAAATAAAACAGCAATTCAGATAGGCTCCTAGCCCCCTCAATCTTCATTCATATCTTCATCTTCCTCAAACTCCTCTTCTTCAAACTCGAATTCCTCTTCTGCATAAAGCTCTCTCACTCTTGAGCTACGTCGCACCTCAAGTTGTTCATCCACTCCCATTGCTTCTCCAATAACAGACCAAAGAATATTTGTGCCAGGCATTTCACCATCTTCCTCATCCCTATAGACAACCATTGCACAATCATCACCACCCTCAAACAGAAATCCTTGAGCTTCACTTGTTTCACTAGATAAGAGGACATCACTGATCTTCTTGTTCTTGATCTTTTCTCTCTTGCTCATCAGTTTAGAATTGAATTGGATGTAAACAAGAGCATTGAGCCGTTCAGTAGTTAGCCTATTCCTTCTCTTGGTATGTATCTATTAAGTCAATCAACATGTCATAAGATTATAGAGATTAGAGAGAAATAAGTATTTCAGATTTCAGATTGCAGATTTCAGGTTTAGTGTCTAACCATTTCAAATATACTCCAATTCCTTTCACACCCGGATGAACTTGAAGTTAATGAGAGGATTCTAATTGCCATCTTTTGTAACCCAGGTGCCTCAGTTCCATAAAGTCTCGACCATGATGTTGAAAAGAATAGTGAATTGGTTTAAACTTATAATGCCATGCAGTATTAAAAATATTTATGAGTCCAAGACAAGTGAATTTGTTACCTGGATTATAATCAAAGTTTTGACAAGTCATAGCAAGCTTTTTAGCAAATGAACCTTCCTTGTTTTGAAATATCCTCAGTTCAGTGTTCACAACCTGATCTTGCTTGTCCTCATCACCATAATAAAATGTCTCAACACAGTTTATAAATCTTTCTATTACTGTGCCATCATCAAATATTGAAGTATCGGCATAACTATAGTATGGATTTAGCAAAAATGCAGCCAAGTGCAGTGGAGAATCAAGCCTGTCCTTCATCTTCTTGTCAACAATAGCTATGACATCTTTGTAGCGAGCCTCCATGTTTCCATAGCACTGTTTTATTTCTCTCTTCGCCTTGATTAATTCTCCATACAAGAAGCCCATAGATGGCTTCACATCTCCATCAACCAAACGGAGCACCTTTAATAGAGGCTCAAAGACACTCAAGCACATCTTCACATCTTTCCAGAATTGTGGACTCATCATTGTTGTTGTTGCATCCTTTCCTTTTTTTGACTTCACATCTCTCAAGCTGTCCCACTTGCTATGAACAACCATCTTTCTTCTCCAAAATGCTAGCCAGAGTAAGAAAAGCTGATGCAAATCTGGTCACAGTGGGCCTTATTATTTCTCTCCCATCTGTGAAGTACCTCATGCATTCCAAGGTTAGTGTGTGCCCATAGACAAAGATGGTGAAAGCCTTTGCTTGGTCAAGCACCTTCTTAAATCTTGGCAGGCTGCCAATTCCTTGCAGCATCAAGTTGATTGTGAGACCCACAAGAAGTCCAAAATATGCTTGGCCTTTTAGCAAACAATAGCTTTTTGGCTCCCATGTTGTTAGAAGCTTTGTCTGTCACCACTTGGACCACTTCTTCTTCACCGACCTCTTCAATTGCTTTGTCCACTAGTTCAAATATGACTTCACTTGTGTGTGACACATCTGACATCTCCTTTGAGCTCAAGAAAGTTGTTCCACTAGCACAATTTGTGACTAGATTCATTATGCTTCTCCTCTTCCTATCTGATCAAGCATCTGTCATAATAGAACATCCATTGACTTTTTCGGCATCATGTTCTTTCACCAAACTCTTGATTCTTTCATACTCCTCACTCAAAAGAACTACTCTTAGATGGTTTTGAGAAGGTGGCTCAAAGCCAGGTCCAAATTGACCAATTGCTTCACACATTTGTATAAACTCATCATTGTTGATAGCATTGAAAGGTATGGCTGTCAAAGAATACAATTAATTATATGATAGCCAACAGCAAGCAAGATATCACATTGAAAAAAAATCAAAAGTGGCAGCAATGTTACTTACCATGTGTGTACATCCATCTTGCAACATATTGTTGCACCTCATGAGTTCTTTGCTTCCAAAGTTCCTGGTTGATCTTCTGTTGCTTCAAAGACTCAGCTTGTGTAGCTTTAGGATCAATTGTTCTTGTCCATTTATCAATTGGGCCTAATTTGTGAGGCTCTGAACTTCCAACACAAGTTGCTTCATCCTCCGCCTCTCCTCCAACACGAGAAACATTCACTTCTTCTCTCAGATTCAGATCACGAGCTGTTTTCTCCCTCCTCTTCCATGTTGCCTCCTCAAGTGATTTCTTGCACCTATCTTTAGCCTCTTGTGAGCTTTTCTTACACTTAGCCACAGCACTTCCAGTGTGTGCTACATGTTGCTTCAGTCGATAAATACCTCCTGAGCTAACATTTGCACCGGACCTTCTCTTTGTTCTGAGGATCAACTAGAACCCCATAATTCGATCTTACATCATCTGATTTCCTCTTGAGAACCACTTGCTCTGTTACTGCCGTGTCTGCCTGAGTTTCTGTGAGAGATGCTGCCCCAGAATCACTTGCTTCCATCCTACAGGACAGGTTCGAAACATGATACAATCAGGACAGGTTCGAAGCATGGTGCAATCAGGTTAAGATTAAGCAATTAGAGTCCCTGTTACTATACTACAACAATACATTAATAGATCTTGTACAGGTAGAGACAAAGCAGGGCACTAATCAACTAATCTATTGCATTCTCTAGGCAAAAAGGCCTAAAGCAAAGACCCCAATTCCAATTCCAGGGCACAAAGCACTAACAGCAAGTAACAATATTTTAAACCGCTGCCTAATCAATAGCAATATTTTAAACCAAGCACAAAGCACTAACAACATAGCACACTCGTCACTCAGCATGCACAGATGCACCACTACTTGAAGCTGTGAAGCCTCAAGACCAGAGACGAGAGAGCAGAAAGCATAGAGAAAGCAAGAGCGAAGGGAGGCTCCTAAGAGGACCATACCTTGCAGCGCAGAGATGACCGGTGCACAGGGCGGCGCAGAGAGAGCGGCCACTAAGGGCGGCGCAGAGAGGGAGGCGCAGAAACTGCCGGTGCAGAGGGCGGCAAAGCAGGGGACAACCGGCGCCCCAGACCCGGCGATGAAGCAGGGGACTGGCGAGTGGTGACGCACGAGATCCGGCGGCGAGCAGGGGACCGGTGGCGAGCAGGGACCAGCGGCGCAGGTGAGTCTCATACCCTAGAGACGGGGCCTTTTATTTGCCGGCCACATCGAGTCACCAGCCGCGCGCCAAGACGCCCGCCCGCGCGGCAACTTTGCTGCTCGCGCGCTGCCTTGCGCCGCTTCGACCGCGAAAGCATGCCTGGGCGGCCGCGTATTAGCGCCTAAGTGGGCACTGTACGTAGGT
>BCLG01005649.1:0-13605 GCA_001602295.1 Zoysia matrella | reverse complement strand
GGGACCAGCGGCGCAGGTGAGTCTCATACCCTAGAGACGGGGCCTTTTATTTGCCGGCCACATCGAGTCACCAGCCGCGCGCCAAGACGCCCGCCCGCGCGGCAACTTTGCTGCTCGCGCGCTGCCTTGCGCCGCTTCGACCGCGAAAGCATGCCTGGGCGGCCGCGTATTAGCGCCTAAGTGGGCACTGTACGTAGGTCGTGCGCAGGGCACGAAGCGAACCGGTGCTTGGCCGCTTCGCGCTTACACGCGCGGAAGCGGACGCGAAATACCGCTTTTTTTTGGTGGGCACTGACCATTATAGTCTTAAATTCATCTTGGATCAAAGACTATCCAACGTACCTTAGCATACTTGGGTTAGCAAACTTTTTGGCTATGATCTCACTGTGAAATATAGGCCAGGCAAGATGAATATTGTGGCAGATTTCTGTCCCGCAGAGATGAAGAGTAGCTGAAACTACATGCTATCTCAACACCGATATTTCAAGTTTTTGACACTTTGAGGGAAGAAGTAGCACATGATACAAAGGCAGTTTCTCTGTGTGATCAAGTAAAGAAGGGAACAACACCTCCTGGATGGGGAGAGATTGATGGACTGTTGGTGTTCAAAGGTTGGATCCTTGTGCCAGATACTTCCTCTCTTTGGCTTTCGTTATTAGAGGATGCACATACTATGGGTCATGAGGGTATTCGGAAAACTCTTCATCGATTCAGAGCAACATTTTACAGTCCCACTGCATATAGAAGAATCCAGGAGTTTGTCAATAGCTGCACTGTATGCCAATGAAATAAAACTGAATACCTGCACCCAGGCGGTTTATTGCAACCCTTGCCAATTCCATCTGAAATCTGGAATGATATCTCCATGGATTTCATAGAGAGCTTCCCTAAGGTTGGTGGTAAATCAGTGATATTAACAATAGTTGATTGCTTCTCCAAGTTCAGCCACTTCATACCCTTGGGACATCCATACACAGCAGCTTCAGTTGCCAAAGCTTTCTTTGACAATATTGTTCGGCTCCATGGTGTCCCATGCTCTATTGTAAGTGATCGTGACACCGTTTTCACCAATAATTCCTGGAAAGAATTGTTCAAACTTTCAGGCACCAAACTTCACATGAGCTCGGCATTCCATTCATAATCGGATGAACAATCAGAAGTGGTCAATCGGATAATCACACTGTACTTAAGATGCCTAGCAGGAGATCGCCCTCGTTCCTGGCTGCAATGGCTACCATGGGCAGAATTCTGCTATAATTCTTCCTATTAGACGGCCCTCAAATGCTCACCCTCTGGGTTGTTTATGGCCGAGACCCTCTTGCTCTAATTTCTTATCAGAAGGGCATGACACGGGTGACGACAGATGAGAATCAGCTACTGCAAAGAGATGAATTTCTAGCTGACATTCGTGATAGATTACAGCAAACCCAAAATACTATGAAGAGTTATCAAGATCAGTCACGGCGAGAAGTGGAATTCCGGAAGGATGATTGGGTGTGGCTTCGTTTACACCATAGATCAGCAACTGGTATTAAAACTACAGCATCTAAGCTAGGCCCCCGTTTTTACTGTCCCTATCAAGTGATGGAGAAAGTTGGAGCTGTCTCATATCGTTTACAGCTACCACCTAAGGCACGCATCCACAATGTCTTCCATGTTTCAGCCTTGAAGAAGTATTGTGGTGATCCTCCATCTGACCTGGTACCTCTACCAGATTTGCTTAATGGACGTGTCATCCCTACACCAGCTAAAGTTATGCGTGCCCGCGTAAACAGAGGTGTGTGGAAGTTGCTGATACAATGGGTCGGCAGATGTGCCTCAGATGCTTCTTGGGCGAATCTGGAAGAATTCAAGCGATCCTACCTCTCTGTACAGCTCGCGGACAAGCTGTTTGTCGAGGAGGGGGGGAAATGTTATAGATGCATTTGTGGGGAAAACTTACCGCAGGCGCAGGCCAAGAGATCAAAGTGGCTGAACAGACCACGCAAGAAAAAAGGGAGTCAGCGGGAAGAGTTAGTTTTTAGTTAACTAAGAATTAGTGGATTAAGTTAAGATTAGTTTCAGTTAGTTAAGATTAGTTTGATTCTGTTTGGGGCGCCTATTATATAAAGGCTGCCATAGCTATCATTGTAATCATCGAAGAAGTAATAGAATTTCCCCTTTGGGGCAATCTATTCTTCGGTCGCCCTGGTAGAGGATTCACCTCTGCCCGGTGACAAGAACAGGGCGCCTCCTTCCTGCTACCCGTTGCGTTCCAATTTTCAATCTCACCTTTTCCTGCATTCTCCACTGAAATCACCCACCAGACCACCACGCATCCACAACAATCATCAATAATTTGGTGAATTATTAGCACATGATATCACTTTGGATGTTGTGCATGTAGAATTCAAATGGCACAGCAGTTATGCTTAAACAATTTCTTATTCAGGATGAAGGCCAATTTTCTTGTTACCTTTATACATGCAAACTAATCCATATCACGTGAAAAATGTTCTTGGTGATTCATAAGTTCTGTTTGATATGTACCTTAAGCTTCCCTCTAAAATTTTTTCTAAGCATCAAGTTTTATGATCCTTCTCTTTCAGAATGAAGTGCTACCTGACTTATGATGTAGATAAGAATATGTGCATTTAGCAGAATACAGTGCAAAAATGCAAAATTGATAAGGAATGGAGAATATGTGCTTATAGATGTAGGATTCGGGATACTTAACACATATTAATGAATTGCAGGATCTTTTTATCCTGTATGTTTGTATCTTCCCTTTGGATGAATGCTATGTACTCCGTCGTCCATGTTACTTGTCATTCTAGCCTTCTCCAGTTTACCATATTACTCTCTGTCATTCTCGCTTTCCAATTCATTTCTATGCACCCACCTTTTCCACCTCTCCTTAAATTCAATGACTAGTATGAGACGGTGAGAGTACCATTTAAATAGGTTCATTTTGCACAGTTCAATGTTTAAAGTACTCGCCTTTGTTTCCTTTTCAGGGTGTTGCTGTAGCTCTTCCTATCTATTTTGCTACCAAGAGGTACTTGTTCTCTAATTTAAAAATTAATGGCGCAGAAGCCTTCGGACCCTGCGCAAGCAGAAACTATGTGCGCGGGCTGCCCTTTTTCTTAGTATTTGCTGAACCTTTTGATGTAGACTAAATGTGTTTATGTTCCCCTGTTCACATTTTTAATATCGAAGCAAATCGCGTGCATTTTGGACTGCATCATTATCTGGTTTGGCTGAGCCAGCAGGAGTCATTGCTGTAGGTATGCTATTTTGCGAACCAACCTTATGTTATGTTGTTCTTGTGATGGAAACTTTACTTGTATCACCCTATTATTTCATACATTACTCCTATTTAGCACTGATTCGATTTTGGTTACGGCAGCTTTTCTCTTCCCAAGCAGCTTGGATCCTGAAATTTTAGAAGGCCTACTTGGATCTGGTTAGTCCATTAGCAAATGAAATTCTGTACTGATATTGGGAACTCTGTTGACTTAGTATATATTTGTGCAGTTGGTGGTGTCATGGCATTCCTCACTTTGCACGAAATGCTGCCTCTTGCATTTGATTATGCTGGTCAGAAGCAAGCTGTCAAAGCGGTCTTTATTGGCATGGCCTGCATGTCTGCAAGGTTTGTTGATTCTTCAAATTAAATGTTCTCATAGGCTTTTCAGTATTAAACTTTCTGTATAGGTTTTTGAGCATGTCTAACTGTCTAAGATGTAACATGAGAAAACTAATATAACTCAAAGATTTATTATTGAGGTCACAAGCTGGTTCACATAAGCTAGGGTAACGCACTGATCTCATATGTTGCTAGCCGTGTCATCTAAAGGACTGCAAAGGTAGATTTATAACGTGAAGATTGGCCTTACTGCAATGGCAAAAAAAAATATTGTCTTTAACACGCAGTTTGGTTAAACAATTTGACCTTATGTTGCCATAAGCAATATTCACATCTGTTAGGTGCATCAGCTGGGCCGTTTGTAGCGTAGGCTTGTGGTGTTTTGAAGGTGCTAAATTCACTATCGCATAACGAAGCTTCGAATTGTTGTTATTTTGTATACGCCTTGTTAGTTGTATATGATATTCTATTACATACTTAATCTGTTGTTTGTGTTGACAGCTTGTACTTCTTGGAGGTCAGCCTGCCGAAGGACATGAACTTGTAGTGTTACAGCTTGCATATCACAGCTTGTCATCCGCTGAAGCCGAGAACTTTGTCAGTAGATCATGAGTTCAGAGGGCAGGTACCTGTATGGGTGGTGATTCTTCATCTGACTATGTGTTAATTCACCAAACAATAGGAACAATATCATGAACAATGGCGACATTCATGCACCGACCATCGATACTGGTCATTGCAGTCGGCCACTTTACAATTAGAAAAACACCTCTGACTCAGGATGCAAGTGGGTATGCTTATGAATCCACATCTAGTTCAAATTTTAAGAGTAACTCGCAAGTACCCATAAAATTTTATCATTACAGGTATCAAGTTGCATCCCTACCTTTGACACACGTTCTGCTTATGGCCAGTTTACAGATGACCATTATTTCTGCTTTAGACCAGTTTTAGACCCGTAGCCTCTGGCAAGAACTCACTAGGAAGAGAAGAAACCACAAATCGCAATCAACCAGACTTTAATCAGTTGAATAGCGTACATCCGTTCTCAATATAAAAGAATCTTTGGAAGCCACAGGGAAGAATTAACGGTCTTTCATTAAAAAAAACGAGAGATGCTACAGCATTTTGCACCCAAAATTTTGAAGCACAAGTTCCCATGCACTGACCCCGGGGGGCAGAAACTATACGCTACAGTGACACAACCTGATCTTGACAGTTTTCAGAAACTGGCTTCGAGCAAAAAAAAAAAAAAAAAAAGGAAACGCATGGAACTATCCGCTACAGCTGAAAATGCCCAGAGCAAACATGGATGCCACCAATATACACGTTAATTTCTATAGCCAACACCAAAGTGAAACCTCCTGGCTTGTTTGTCGTTCAAAGCATATTCCAGTCGCAGAGGTCCCAGTGGAGAGTCCACACGGATGCCGACACCATAGCCATAGCCGGTTCCTGGCTTTCCACGGGCTCCAGCTGGATTACCTGAACGGCCAACCAGGACAGACGGTCCAAATAAGAACAATCTACTACCATCCAACTGAGGCCCTGTTCGGTTAGAGGGGGAATAGGAGAGGATCGGAGTGAATGAGAGGGATTAGATCCATACCTAAAGAGTAATTCCCCTCCAATCCCCCTCTCATCCCCCTCAAAACGAACGAAGCCTGAAAGAGATGCTAATACTATAAAGTATAAGATATCAATAATTTAAGAAGCGAAACAGTGCAAAAGCTCAGGCTGTATCTGTTGCTCTAGCAGCAGCAAAGTTCAATTGGTCACTAAAAAAAAACTTCATTCATACGAACTTCCAAATCGATAACCAAAACTAGGCAATCTATTTTGAAACCACATATTACTTTTGGGAAAAGCAATGAATACCCTACTCTCAATATGTCAAATGCGAAGTACAAGCAAATCATACTTACCAGGAACTTTTGGACCAGAACCGAGATCAGTACCATAATCAGCAAAGACTACACCTTCCAGCGGGCCAAACTGCATGTAAGCAAGAACAATGACACAATTGAAGCTATGATTCAAATGTTTTGTTCATTTATGAGATCCATGTTGGGCCCTAGCGGCAGTAATGTGATAAAAGGATTCAGGTACTATTTTTGCCAAAAAAATTGCCAACCAATATCTGTATACCATCTTTGTAATAATCATGTGCAAAATGCGTGGGAGAGAACTTAATATCCTATTCTGATTTGGCATCTATTAATAATGGTTGAGAAATGGTATCGCATAGGCTCAGTAGCATGCAGGTAGAAGCAGTACCACTCTGTTATTTCTCAACATTCAGTAAGGGATGCGCCTATTTCCAGTGTGTTGGAAAATGTTGAATCTTTAATTTCTTGACAGTTTGGCAGTGTAGCAGCATGTCCACAGCTTTTATATTCATTAACTAAATCTGGCAAGGAAATTTTGCCTTTGATTGCAAAGTACACTACATTTTTTGCTAATTATTTTGTGTACCTATGTTGTCAACATGGCACTCTGCAGGACATAACCATATCATCGTGCCTGGATTTGTCATACGCTAACACAAGTGTCACAATCAATGTGGGTCCAGTTAAACAACATAAAAGACATAAGGTTCAAGAAGAGAAACAAGACGCTTACCATGTGGCATGACACTTCTCCACTACCTACAGCATAAGAGCACCCAGAGCCAATAGCACCTTCCTCGTATCCTCTTACACTATTCGTTCCACCTATTGCAAATGCTTCGTGAGGAGAAAATTTTCCCTCCACGTGACCTCCAGAAGCACTACACAAAATCAAACATTTTATAGTAAAAACAACAGAGCTCAAAAGAACTGTCAGTGCAAATTTCATGTGTTAGGAATTCAGTTCATGTGTTTTAAACTTTTAATAAAGTTCAATACAAGAATTTATATAAACAAACCTAAGAAGAAGCCGAGCATAACCAATTTCATAGTGTTGCCTCAAGCGAGCCGTCACTCTGTTGAAGCTCAGCCACTCAGGAAGAACTGGGAGACCTTGCTCAACATTGAAAACAAACTACAAGCAATAACAACATCAAAAAGTAAGAGGTTATAGCTAATTGACACTGAAATTAACAAATTATTGAACAGAAAAGCATATAATAACCATCGTAGAACTATGATATCCAGAATCTGTGTAGATACTTTCAAATTTAGCTAGTAGTGTGTCATCGTAAGCGTCCCCTCTGCAATGCAATGAGATGAACATTGGGTTACAAATGAGAACTTAACAACTCTATTGATTGTGCCTCTGAATATAAAAAGATAATTACTGGGAAACAAGAAATAGATTACTATAACAGGAGACCTGGCAGTTAATTGGCTGTTATAAAAATCCTTGATGACAGGATTGCCTTTGTCATCACGAGCACCAGCATGCTGGCCAGAAACAAAAGTTCAGTACAATGCCATATGGCAAGTTTGAGAACATACTAACTGGCAATTAAAAAAAGTTATTTTGCAGGTGCTTTCTTTCTTTTATTTCATATACAGATACATAATGGTTCATCTATAGTTATATTGAAATGTATCACATGAAGCAGTCATCGTATAGCTAACTCTCTTTTAGGTTTTTCCGGACCTGACAATAAGATAATAAGTACACATAATATTAAAATATTCACCTGGAAGATCAAGCCCAAATTGCCACTCCACTTTGGCATGAATGGTCGACTATACTCAACGCCAGCAGTAACCCGTCCAATCATTAAAGGCCCATGATCAGGATGATCACTACCATGAACAAGTGTTCCAGGAGTCCGAGAGTTCTAGCATAAGAAGTAACTAATAACACATGGTGTTTAATACATTAATTGATGATTCAAAGGGTCACATATAAAGTTAATACCTGAATCATTATTGTTCTAGATGTCCTCTTGTTATCACCATCGATCCAAGGGTCAGTGTAGTTTAACCGAAAAATTGAATCAATCTGCCCCCTTCCTAATGAGAGATTAAGTTTCTTGTTTCTCCCAAATACATTGCGATGTGAATACTCAAAGCTGTGATAGGGGTGAGAAAAAATAGTGTATGTGCATATTCAGCATATCTAGATAAGGGACTAAATATGAAGGTGCAAACAAAAAACAACTGGCTTGCGATTTGAAAATTGTAGGCATCTGATAGCAAAACAAGAAAACCAGCCATATATTCATCAGCTGTCTACTAGCCAACATCAGCACATCATCAATAAGTTGATTTTTTTTAAAAAAAAAGGAAATTAAATATAAACATGACCCCTGAAGCCTTGTATGGGAATTGAAGGAAAAGCTACAGCTCAAGTTGCTTCAAATGTGGTGGCATCAAGAAAGCATTGATAATAACCATAAGCCTAATCAGTTCTCTTTACAGACCCCCTAACATTAACACAGCTAATGAAGCATAACACAGCTAATGGGTGTGTTCGGTAGTGATTTTTGGTGCTGTGCGTTTTACTGTACAATGCTATTGCTACAGTAACAATCAGAGATAAGATCTGCACCCGCAGCCAGCTCTTCCAAACGCGCCCAATGAAGCTTCATGGAAATATTAAGCACAACCAAATATAGTGGCAAAAGCCTAGCTTTCATGCACAAGGCCATTTCCCACAAACTAACCCAAATAATTTAAGCAAGGAGAAAGTTCCAAGATAGAAATCCCAAGAAATAATAGCGTGACTCTTCGATGAGTCAAGGTAACTATAAGTTATGTTACAAGTTGGAAATCACAATAAGAAATAATGACACTAGAAGCAAGAGCACTATCACAGTAGCTGAATATATACATCTCAATCTGGGACAGAGCAACATACTGACCTGCCAATAAGCCCAGAAAGCGGTCCATTTGTTATCCTGCAGAAAATGTCATGTCACCAACAAGGAAGAGTAACAGTTTGACTGTATTCTGTGCACGTGCCTCAAGTCTACATGTGGACTCAAATGAAAAAAAAAAAGAACCAACAGTTTCAACACTAATAACTCAACAGAATTCATGGAAGCGTGCAATACAGTAAATTCAGCTATACAAAGTATTGCTTGTACTCACCCACTTGAAATGCCACCACCAGCAGAGAAATCACCTGAAGTGCGCTCAACAAGATTCATGACAAGATCCACTTTATTAGTATCTGCAGAAGAGGAAAAGGCAAATGAAGCAAGAACTTATGAAGAGGACAGACCAACGAAAAGATCTGAAAACTTAGAACCAAAGAATTAGCTTCACCTCCAACTGGTTGTGGAATTATTGTAACATCCTCCATGATTCCCATGGTAAGTATTGTTTCAACGTCCCTTTTAATTTGTGCTCGATTGTAAGCCTATCTTCACCATCAGAAGTTTAAACAGAAAAGGTAAATGTAACAGTAACAGCACAAGGCAACAGTAAACTAATAACAAGGAAAGATAAACACCACATAATTTTTAAAGATTGCGAATAAGATGATTTTTTTAACGAGTGCTGCTGTCATTTTATCCCTTTTGCAGTGTTTCATGTAAGACTAACCTAAATCAAGTCCAAATATTTACTGCAAAAAAAGTATAAGCACATACACAATCATAACAGACAAAAAAAGTTACTTGGTCTATGTGCTCAAACAAAACGTATTATGTTATATGCCTACATTGTGATAGTTGATGGTCACATTGATCTAGCCTTTCCAGCAACTTCATTAATCCCATAAGTCCAGGAAATGTGAAGTGAAAAATGTTAAAATAGTGATCCAGGCTAAACTAGGCACAGAACCAAAAGATAAAATTTAAAATCCAAAGTACCACCAATATTCTGAAGGACACAAGACATAAATAGGACAAGATAACTTTTGAAAATGTCCAGACCTGGCCCTTCTTGGTGGTCAGTTGCCGAAGTATGGTCTCTGGCTGAGTTTTCCCAATGGTTGGTTCACCACTGTGATTTTAAGAAATAAAAAAGGACAAAAATAAGAATACTATCATGTGGTTTTAAAAAGTACTTCATCAAGATAATCTCACTGAGTCAAACTATTGGCTCTCACGTTTTTCTATCCAGAAAACAAATATTAATATTGTTGACTTCAGCTTCCGAAAGTTGTAACCTGATGACTCCTCCAGAAAGAATCTCAGCATATGAAACCTGAAACCAAATCAAGAGCTCCTTGTGATTTATCACCAACACCAACAAGAAAGCTCCTTGTGATACATCACTTAACAATTTAGTATCTAACATTCTTATTTTTATATCCATGAATAACAATACATGCTCAACTGCCCGTATTTGTAATATTGGTGAAAGTGAGATATATAATCATTGGTGAGTTACAAAAACAGGATATCAATACCCAATTACCATGGATAAAGCCCCCTGTATGATCAGTACATTAAGGACAATTTCTGATTCTCTGAGGAAAATGGCTGTTAGGCACTTAATTTAGCTAATTCTTTGAAACATATCATGATACACTCCCAAGTTACATAAATTGATATGGATAACGAAACTATGCGGCAGATAAAGAAACAGTGATTCAGAATATGTACCAAGCCAGTTAGACCACGCTCCTGATACCATCCGTTAACAGACTTGATCACTTGATCCAAATGTCTAAGGTTGATAATTTTTCCTGCGCATCGCAACACCAAAAACTCAATTGTATAAATAAAAAAAAAAATCAAACACAATATGCTAACAAAAGCATGATGTTACAATTAGAGTGTAGGAGACTACTGAATGGTATGTACAGGATGCGCCACTTCACTATTTGAGAATAGTATAAGGAACATGTATCCCAGTGTCGCTTACTTCACTATCTTCAGGAAAAAGTACAATTTAAATACTCTCAAGAGCAACCGTTCATTGTACTAAATTCTCTCATTTCAGATATTACAAATGAGCAATAACTTGGACATTATTTGAGAAAATGTAACATATTTACCATGGTGATCACGAAATGCATCTTCCAGGAACTTGGAAAGCAGCATGTTGGCGCCCTCGCAAACCAGCCCGTGGAAATCCTGGTTTGGCTCCACCTAAATCACAAAAAAAGGGTGACAAACTGCGTCTGTCAGCTTTAGCAATAAGGCAATGAAGCGGAGAGCAAGAGGATAATAGGACCTTGAAGACGAGGCGAATGCCGTCGCGGGTGTCAACAACGACGGGCATGCACGAGCGGAAGAGCCCGCTCTCCACCACGCGGTGCACGTCATCCTGCACCTCCCGCACGGTGAGCGCAGCGTTGGGGCGGCACGAGCGCAGCGCCGCGGCAGCCGCCGCCTCTAGCTCGGGCTGCTCCAGTGGCTCCCCGTCCTTTGCCCGCACCACCACCTCGCTGATAAGCACGCGCTCCTCGCCCCCGCCCCCATCCTTCCCGTGCCTCGGCGGCTGGGGAGGCGCCGCGTCAGCCCGCGCAATTGGGATGCGTGGGAGGCTGGCGCCCAGAAGGCGGGCGGCGGCGTTGACGGCTCGACCGATGTCCGCGAACGGGTAAGGGGATGAGGACGCCGACGTGAGCTTGATGTCGGACGAGGCAAAGGCCTCACGGCCGCGCCCGAATGCGGCGTCAATGGCGCGGCCAATGTGCGCAAACGGGAGCGCCGCGGAGAGGAGGGTGGGCGCCGGCGCCGGGTCCAGGGACGCGGCTGAGGCGGCGGGCGGGAGCTTGACGCCGGAGGAGACGAAGCGGGCCTCGCGCCTGCTTCCCATGGCGACGGCGAAGCAGGGCCGCGTTGTGATTGAGATTCCGAGCTGGGCTAGGGTTCAGGGTTTTGGTGACTCCGCGGAGGAGGAGGAGGGCGCGAGGATTTCGTCCGCCATGGCCATGGGTGGGCGGCGAGAGGGCCAGGCGGAATCACGGAGCCGCCGCGGAGGGGGTGGACCGTGGACTGGTGGCTGGGCGTGCTGGCTGGCCGTCGGGTTCGGGAGAAAATTATACAGGACCCGGGTACTTTGTTAATCTGCAGGACACTCTCTTCTCTCACCACGTATGCAGCACCAATCTCAAAGCATTTTTTTCCCCAGCCCAAATATCTTTCCAGTCCATGTTTCATTTAGCATAATATAAATATAAATCAAAATTAATTAGAGGTAAAAAAATTGTACTCTCTTCGTTCCTAAATTTGTCATTGATTTTTAACATCAATTTTGAGTATTTGTCATATTTTAAAAAGTTTGATAAATACAATATATTTTGTTATAATTTATTTTATAATTAAAATTATTTGAACCACAACTTATGTACACACTTAAATTATTTTTTTAATAAAAATGATTAAAATTAATGTTAGAAATTAATGACGACTAAATATATTTAGGAACAAAAGAGTATATATTTGGAAGAGAAGAACTAAATCAAACATACGGTGCTAAAGCATTTAAAGTTTCACAGGTAACTATAAGATTATCAATAATTCAGTTTCTATTATTTCATCTACTTCTTCTGTTTCTAATTTTTTGTCACCGTTTATTTTTAACATCAATTTTGATTATTTATTTTATTTAAAAAATTAGTTTAATTATATAAAATTATAAATCATGTTTTAAATAACTTTAATGATAAAGCAAATTGTAATAAAATATATAGTAGTATTTAAAACGAATAATCAAAATTGATATTAAAAATTAACAACGACAATAAATTAAGAATGAAGAAAGTACAAGTTTTTTTATCTCTAATTAATTTTGATTTATATTTATATAACGATTTACGTTAAGTGCAACGTGGGCCGGAAGGACATTTAGGCTTAAAAAAAATACTTTGAGATTGATGCTTAACACGTGGTGGGAGGGAAGAGAGGGTCTACAGATTAACGAAGGACCTAGGTCCTGTATAATTTTCTCCCGTCGGGTTCGGTGGGGGGCCCTCTCCCTGATTGATTGTTTCGTTTCCATCTCTGGGGCGGGGGGGGGCGCAACGAGAGCCGTTCAATTCCTGGATTTGGTCCGTTGGCTGGTTACAACAACTGAACCACATGACGTGGCGCTTTTTCACTCATCTTCGCGTCCTTGCCGCTGAGGGGCCAGGAGCTAGGCCTCTTTTCTTTTGTCAGCTGACCCCACAAAATTACTACTAAATCGTAAAATTCGGGTTAATTGCACAATTATCTAGTTATATAATAATGCCAACTTGTTTGCAGGTGTTCAACAATGCTAAATCAAAATCTTATTTTTAGGTGGTTTTTTCAGATAAGACACTGGATACAATGTTGGTCATTGCTGCATAATGAAGATGAAAGAGCAACTTTGAATCTCGGGTGCAACACTTGGGAGAAGTAATTTTGGAGCTATTTTCTATGTTTGGCTGGAGGTTTAGAATAGAAAAGTACTTTTTCCCTTCTTAAATTGATTTTATCATTGATTTTTAACATTAACTTTGATTATCCATCTTATTTAAAAAATTAATAAATATCATATAATTTGTTATAATCTACTTTATTATTAAATTTATTTGAATCATAATTTATAATTTTTCATATTTGAATTAATTTTTAATAAGATAAATAATCAAAGTTAGTATTAGAAGTTAACAACGAGTACAATTTAAGAAAGAAGAGAGTAATAATTTTGTTTCTTTCTTTTGTACCGAATTTTTCTTTTGTTTTATCTTTTAAGTCTAAGTACTTTTGTTTTGAATGGTTTTGTGCATCATGCATCCTCCACAGGGTGTAGCAGTTGGAAACTTTGTTCGATTTCTCTACTCCTATAAAAATTGGACGGGTGGTGATGCCCTTTCTGCCTTCGGGCGTTTTGGGCCGCTCGATTAGAATCCGACGGTTGCTATACCTCCCGCGGTGCATCTCTTTCCTCCTCGCGGGCGCATGCGTACGCGTGGCCGCGGCCGCTACCTCTGACCTCCCCCGCTCCGGGCCCCCTCCCCCACCGAAGCGAACCGCACCGTCACCGCCTCGCTCCGCCCCGCTCCCCCACGACACGAACCACGCCCGCGCCGCCACCTCCCCGCTCGCCCCTTCCCCCAGGACGCGAACCGCGCCCGCGGCTTCAACACCCCACTCCTACCTCACTCCCGCC